>CABEEJ010005911.1:1908-23612 GCA_901482245.1 Timema douglasi | reverse complement strand
GAAATGGAGGACCTACAGTTTAACGTGGAATCCGAACCACGGTGGAGGCCTGGCATTCCCCACATTCACAAGTTGTGATTAATACACGACTTGTCAGAGGTGAATTGGAAGGGTTTGATAATCAGATAAATCTGTGCCAGGATTGAACCCCGGACCCCCAACAGTCTTAGTTGTTAATTTTAGACCTATTAGTACGTCATGGTGACAATAATGGGTTTCGGGATGATCAGACGATATACTTAACCTGAGAGAATATGATCAGAAAGATTACTTTTAAGTGAGTGGATTTGCTTGGATGCTGAATGTTAAACCTAAATTTCCCCCTCGGTGGCTTCAAGTTTAAGTTGTCTGGGAATTGATTTCATATAGCCCTTCACATTGGAGATATTTAATTTAGCAATGGGTAGAGACCCTTATTTTTGGTAAATAAAATTATTGGATTTTTCAAAATAAAAGTTGTAAAAATGCTTATATTGGCTAAAAAAAAAATCCATATTCAAATGCTATAGTGAGTGTTCTCTATAGAAAAATTACGGTTAAAATTTTCAATCTTTAATCTAACATATTTGTCTTGGGTCACAATATGACTCATAAAAGCCAGGGTAAACGCATATTTTACTTATTTACCAAGTCTTTGGTCGAGGAAAATACATTTTCTAGATTGAGAATTTTGATTGGTTATAGGAACAGTAAGAAGAAAAAAAATATAATAGAGCCGTGGGATTTTTTTCCTCCTGCTTATTTCATGAATTAAAAAGGCAAATAAAGATGACGTCCACTTCTTAATAAAAGCATCTATGTTTTTATAGCGTTAATTATCATCAAAATCGACCTAATTGAACATTTTTCGGATATTAAATGCAAAGTTATCGATTTTGCGATAGTAACCCATATTTTAGTTTAATTCATAAATGACAATGTATTTTAATATTCGTTTGAATGCGTTACTACAAGTTCGTAAAAATACGTCTCATAACATTTCGGTTCCTCTAAAGGGGAGGGATCAACCCTAGCGCATGCGGTCAAGGAACGGCCCCCTGGCCCCCGAAGTCAAAATCATGCCCTACCTCGCTCCTCTCCAGCCTTATTGGTAGAGAGCTGATTTTATTTCTGTCTAAGATGGTACCGTATTGGCTAGACAGCACAATTTAATCGCGAGTAGATAAAACAGTTGATTTTAAAACCCATGATTTCTCTTCGATGTAGTTTTAAAATTTTAGCAATTTTCCCCCCTCATTTATTTGAGGTATTTAACGTGCACTGTCTGAACTGACTGATTATATCAGCACATAACCTATTCTAACTTTAATCTAGAACAGACATCATCCTCCCCCCCTTTCTTGGTTTATTATTTATCTAAGCAACGTCCGGACTAGCGAACCGAGCCTCGTTTACTTTGGGTAAATGGGTTCGTCGGAATGCTGGCAGCAACCCAGTGAATGTCGGTATTTCGACGAACATCGAAGGATGTTACGAGGCTCGGCTCAAAACTCACTGGACGGCGCTGCGAGCCGAGCCTAGAGCCAAACCACTTGCAACTTTAAATTATGGTTTATTTCTAATTAACCTTCCATCATACGCGATTAAAATATTAAATGAGCAGGTGCGTGTTGTAAACTTTACACCACCTTGAAATTTAGTTTGAAAAAAAAAATTTACATCAAATATAAACTGCAAATTAGTTTTATAATAGTTCGAGGGCAATAACAAAACATTAATTTAATATTTAAAAATTAAAAACGATAGTTACAGTTAAATAATTACTCGCGTGTTGTTTGTAAACTGTACATAAATACTTTTTTTCTCAGAAAGTTTGTTGCACACTTAAAATTAGTTTGAAACTACAGGGAGAGAGGGGTGAACAAAGAATAGACTGTCACCCTGGGTAGATTTTGTGGGTAAATATGTCCCAGCCCGCTTCGGTGGCGTAGTGCAATAACGTGTCAATCTCGTGCTAGACTGGTGTGCTCAAGGCGGGCAGATCGGGGCTCGAATCCCGGTCAGGTCAATTGAGGGTGGTTTTTCCTTTATGGTTTCCCACTCTCTTTCCATGCAAATGTGTTATTATTATTATTATTATTATTAGCACCGCGTCTTACTACCCGTTCGGGTTATACGCACTTACGCTAATGTGTAATGGTAGGGTGATTGTGAGATGAAATGAAGGACCTACAGTTTAACGTGGAATCCGAACCACGGTGGAGGCCTGGCATTCCACACATTCACAAGATGTCTTGTCAGAGGTGAAGGAAGGGTTTGGTAATAAGATAAATCTTTAGCGGGACCGAGGATTGAACCCCGGCTGCCAGAATAGAAGTCTGACACCTTACCCCCTTGACCACCAGGTCACCATGCAAATGTGGATAGATTACATCTAAAACGCTTCCTTCCTCATTTCTTCCCCATATTATTACTTGTTATGTACTTTATTAATTATATATATATATATATATATATACATACTCTATTTAGATACCTTAAATAGGTGTTGCAGTCTAGTATAATAGTCAACGGTTGCTAAGAAACATATAAACGTTATTGCGAGTCTTTCCTGCACACTTATGGATTCTCTTGAACGTACACGATTTTTTTTCACTTTTGACCCAATAAAATTAATTAGATGCTCAATCACTTGGTGACATTAGAATTCACTTTTTGTATTGACCACTAATTTCTTGATATTTAAGTTAGTGGAGCAAACTATTTCCACTATATTTCACTCGTCTCAAGTACATTTGAGATTGCCACCATAGTCTGTCTTTTTCTTCTTTGTTGCAAGGTGTGATTAAATTATATCGCGGCGGAAATTTTAATTTTCCTCTGTTCATTGCGTGTGTCATCCACATCGAAGTACTTAACTCTATGAAGCAAAATATGGCTCGCGGAAATTTCGGATTGAGGTTCGGCTTGCTAATCTGGACACAGCTTTAGAGGAGTCACAAGTAATAGAACAAACCTAAGGGGTTAAAGAGAGTTTCGTAATCACCAAAGTTGTTTTAAAGTACGGCTACTTAAAACATACGTCTCTATTATAATATATCGGGAACAAAGCTATACGAGAAGGGTTTTCTATATACTACATTGATTGTTAAGTGTTCGGTTGGATAGACAATAGCTTATTGTTATGTAGCCCTGAAGAGCTAGTTTGTGTGACGTGGGGGATTTTACGTGTTGCGTGGTGTGTCGCGTCTTGTGCTATTCCCTATCCAAAACTCGAACCTTATTATTGGTAAATTGATACACAAGGGCCCTCGAGCGGCGGGCTCCTTTGTTTGTTTTATTGAAGTTTGCTGGTGACTTACAAAAAGGATCCACCTTAATGAAACATAATTAATAATATGTATTAGGACATACATCGGCTTTAGTTTTAAAGGAAATCGGAGAGCCATGCTGTATGTGGATCAACCCTGAGGTTAGACAAATCAACCTTCTTTCTTTATCATAATGAGACTCGCTAACCATCCCGTTAGATATGTCGGTACATTAAAAAATACTATGTTAAGAGAGGTTGTGTTGGAAATGTTTCATTGAGGTGTTTAGAGATATGGATCGCCCTATTTCCTTACTGAGAACAACCTGAGAGAAGGGGTGGACTGGACCTTTTTGATTTGGCAAGGGGAGGATCATTTTACAAACTTAAATATATAAATAAAGACGCCCAGTTATTGTCTAAACATTTAGAAGCATTTTTGCTTCTGTTGTTAGAAAGTAGAAACTGGTCGTCGATAATGTAGCTGAAATATCCTCGGAGTTAAACTAACTAATAGCCTAATAAATATAGAAATACTTCAGCTTCTACTGAAACACAGAATCACAGGTAGATATTAATATATGCTAAGGGCCATCATATTTATAGTCCCGGGCCGCCTGGAATATGCCAGTCCACCCCTGCTTGACATAACTTTCTCCCAACAATATAGGATTCTGGTGGGGAGAAAAAGCCTTTCAAAAGGTTCTTCGCAAGAAAATTGGGTTATAGCTTACACGAGGACATAACCTCAAGGTGTTCGTAAATACATACAGGCTAATGAAAGATAAAACAGGGAAATGGGATGTTTGTAAATGCATTGATAGATAAGATATTGGCACAGCGGCTACCCCCACTGTCCTTCTTGACGGGAACAGGCTGAACTCTTTTTGTGTCTTAGGCTAACCCCTAACTTATCAAGAAGGAAGAGGGAGGAGGGTAGTTTATATCTAGCTGGAGGTCGCGATTGCTTGGTAACGAAGGAAGGCTAAGGATGGTGTAACTCTGGGCGTTTGATCCGGTTTAGTAGTAGTAGTAGTAGTAGTAGTAGTAGTAGTAGTAGTAGTAGTAGTAGTAGTAGGCAAATGTAGTGGAGTTTTTTTTAAAAGCGAGTAAAAGACCCACAGGATGTATCTGTATGCTTACATTGAGCTATGCATAAGGCCGGTTAGCATGCATTTAGTACTCACTTGCCCTTGATAGGGATTTCGGGCTTTGAATCACGGTCTTTTGCACCAGGGAGAGGTCTACACATAATCATTTTCCTGTTCTCTACGCTAATGCGGCTACTTTACCTTCCAAACGATCGATTCTTAGCGTGGCAAGATGTTGGATTAACATGAAAACCCGTCCCCTATGCATTTGGTTGAGATTTAAAACCTTCCCGACACAAGCAATCCAGTTTAAGATAAGACAGATACCAGATACCCTAGGCCGTGCAACCACCGGCACGGGTTCAAATGTGACTGGTAACTCTGGCGTGACGATTAATAATGGCAATGGCCGATGGAAGCCTTCGTTATGGTCAATATCGTTTTGTCATCGTGCTTATGACTTACGAATCCACCTTCCCGAGACTTTGGTTTGAATCCTAGTGCGGTCGAAAGTTTACATGTGATACAAAGGTAGACTTAAGGGGAGTACGAATGGTTCGGAGTATAATTATATCCTAGTCTCTCGAGCGCAATTCAAACGATGACTCGATGAGAGCGGCCATGTTTGTTCGGGTGTGTCCTGGCCTGGTCCTATTGTTTTCCCACAGCCACAGCAGGTAAATGAAATGCCGCCACCGAGTGACCGGACAGGGCTGACTGGCTCCCTGTCCGGGCCTCTTGTTGGCATCATCTCTTTCTATGCACGCTCCTCGTGTGCAAGCTGCGCTGTGGAATACTTACTCCCCGCACACAACCCCATACTACTTCGGCGGCACGTTACGTGACTGACTGGATGGGTTCACTCCTCTCAAGGTGAAGGGGGCCTCGCCTAGCTACAGACAGTTTCCACGGCCAGGGTCCACTAATTAGCTCGGCCACAAATTTGAAAAAAAAAAGAAGAAAAAAGTGAGATTGGTCGCTAATTTGCTTTGATTATTATGTTCAGACTGTAGAGCAGTCTGAGAATGCTGGAAAATGGGTAGAGTCTGATTGGAAGGAGAAACTTTTTACTAAATTAATTAAAAATATCCGTTTTGTGTGAATATATGTATATATATTTGATTACAAAAATGCAAAATAAATCGATTTAATAGTTTATTGTCTTTACTTATACTTATCTCTAATCTAATCTCTTTATCTTGATAGCTCATTTTTTAATGTTACGTCAAGAAAACAAGGCTTGGCAAAATTAAATAAAAGTACACTCAGCTTATACTGAAAATTGGCAGCCTTATTTTGACCGAATAAGTAAGGAAGTTTCCCCCATCCACTGGGTGTTTTTCAAGGAAAGTGTATTCCGTTGATACAATTCCTTTCTGTTAGAATAGTAAGTGTCCAGGCCTGACTTGCTATTGGTGCGAGCTTCCTGGAGCCCCGCGGAATCATAGTAAAAGCTCTTGAGGTAAGGCAGGTTGAGAAAGATCACTCTCGTTTTAGTAATAAAGGTGTAAGGTGGTGTATGAAGCACTCTCACTCGCGTTTTAATAATCAAGGTGTAAGATGGTGTATGAAGCACTTCCACCCGCGTTTTAATAATCAAGGTGTAAGATGGTGTATGAAGCACTCCCACTCGAGTTTTAATAATCAAGGAGTAAAGAGGTGTATGAAGCACTCCCACTCGCGTTTTAATAATCAAGGTGTAAGATGGTGTATGAATCACTCCTACCCGCGTTTTAATAATCAAGGTGTAAGATGGTGTATGATTTATGAAGCACTCTCACTCTCCTTTTAAGAATCAAGGGTGACACTACAGGGTTCATCCCTCAGTTGTGTTGGGTACCATTTAAACATCAATAAACAGCCTATACATCCCTCAGTTGTGTTGGGCACCAGTAATACATCAATAAACCGCTTATCCACCCCTCAGTTGTATTGGGTACCAGTTAAACATCAATAAACAGCCTATCCATCCCTCATTTGTATTGTGTACTAGTTAAACATCAATAAACAGCCTATCCATCCCTCAGTTGTGTTGGGTACTAGTTAAACATCAATAAACAGCCTATCCATCCCTCATTTGTATTAGGTACCAGTTAAACATCAATAAACAGCCTATCCATCCCTCAGTTGTATTGGGTACCAGTTAAACATCAATAAACAGCCTATCCATCCCTCAGTTGTATTGGGTACCAGTTAAACATCAATAAACAGCCTATCCATCCCTCAGTTGTATTGGGTACCAGTTAAACATCAATAAACAGCCTATCCATCCCTCAGTTGTATTGGGTACCAGTTAAACATCAATAAACAGCCTATCCATCCCTCAGTTGTATTGGGTACCAGTTAAACATCAATAAACAGCCTATCCATCCCTCAGTTGTATTGGGTACCAGTTAAACATCAATAAACAGCCTATCCATCCCTCAGTTGTATTGGGTACCAGTTAAACATCAATAAACAGCCTATCCATCCCTCAGTTGTATTGGGTACCAGTTAAACATCAATAAACAGCCTATCCATCCCTCAGTTGTATTGGGTACCAGTTAAACATCAATAAACAGCCTATCCATCCCTCAGTTGTATTGGGTACCAGTTAAACATCAATAAACAGCCTATCCATCCCTCAGTTGTATTGGGTACCAGTTAAACATCAATAAACAGCCTATCCATCCCTCAGTTGTATTGGGTACCAGTTAAACATCAATAAACAGCCTATCCATCCCTCAGTTGTATTGGGTACCAGTTAAACATCAATAAACAGCCTATCCATCCCTCAGTTGTATTGGGTACCAGTTAAACATCAATAAACAGCCTATCCATCCCTCAGTTGTATTGGGTACCAGTTAAACATCAATAAACAGCCTATCCATCCCTCAGTTGTATTGGGTACCAGTTAAACATCAATAAACAGCCTATCCATCCCTCAGTTGTATTGGGTACCAGTTAAACATCAATAAACAGCCTATCCATCCCTCAGTTGTATTGGGTACCAGTTAAACATCAATAAACAGCCTATCCATCCCTCAGTTGTATTGGGTACCAGTTAAACATCAATAAACAGCCTATCCATCCCTCAGTTGTATTGGGTACCAGTTAAACATCAATAAACAGCCTATCCATCCCTCATTTGTATTGGGTACTAGTTAAACATCAATAAACAGCCTATCCGTCCCTCAGTTGTATTGGGTACTAGTTAAACATCAATAAACAGCCTATCCATCCCTCAGTTGTGTTGGGCACCAGTAATACACCAATAAACAGCCTATCCATCCCTCAGTTGTATTGGGTACTAGTTAAACATCAATAAACAGCCTATCCATCCCTAATTTGGATTGGGTACTAGTTAAACATCAATAAACAGCCTATCCGTCCCTCAGTTGTATTGGGTACTAGTTAAACATCAATAAACAGCCTATCCATCCCTCAGTTGTGTTGGGCACCAGTAATACATCAATAAACAGCCTATCCATCCCTCAGTTGTATTGGGTACTAGTTAAACATCAATAAACTGCCTTTCCATCCCTCACTGGTTCCTTGAACCAGTTAAATATCAATAAACATCTTATCCATTCTTCACGTGTCAAGGCTGACACACACAGAATGCTAAGCTAAGCTGTGCTGTCCTCTGCTAAGATTTTGTCAATTTGGTTTCACACTCATTTCTAAGCTAAGTTAAGCTATGGTCCCTCTTTTCACTCCCGAATTCAGTGTTGTTTCTTTTTGGCCTGCTCCAGTGAAGCTTAGTTATGATGGCGTTCTCCATAATGTCTTGTTCAAGTTCAGATGGTAGTACTGAGGAGGACAAAATGCTGCTGTTGGCAGCTGTTTTTAAAGATGAAGAAAATTTAGGAGGTGGAGGTTTGACTTGGTCAATTAACGCTTCCATTTTAATATAAATACATTTATTAAATATAAAACCTAAATATAATATTACTTACATACACGCGAAACAAACTGAAAACAAAACTTCAACACTTCTTTAGTTATTTTCACCAAACCAGAACTGAATCTGTTCAACACGGAGCCCAAGTGGCGTTATGCTCATGCGCAACGTAAAATGGTTCAAGGTGGGAGATGGAAAAATTGCCTGGCCAGCATTCGGAAAAAAACATAGCAAGGCATAGCTTAGCTTTTTGTGTGAACCAACACATTTAAAAATACATGGTCAGCTATTTTTTAAAGACTTAGCAGAGCATATCTTCTTAGCTTAGTGTTCTGTGTGAACCGACACATTTAAAAATACATGGTCAGCTATTTTTTAAAGAGTTAGGAGAGCAAATCTTCTTAGCTTAGTGTTCTGTGTGAATCGGCCTTTTAGCACCAATCAAACATCGATAAATCGCATATCCATCCCTCAGGTGTAAGGCACCATTCAAACATCAGCAAACCGCCAATCCTTCCCTCAGGTGTGTTGTGAACCAGTTAAACATCATCAAGCCTCTGCTGATCTCTTCTCATAGCACACCAAGTATCGCCTCGTTGAGAGCTCACGTGAATTTGACCGAAGAGAGAGGACGTCATGTTTTAACTCTCACCTGGCAGCCAGAGCGAGGTGGGTTGCTATGTTCGAAGTTACAGTTGGCAGTTTACCGCGTGCTTCAAGGTGAGATGTCGTTCCTGGGCCGGTCTTTGTAACGTTTTGACAAGTAGTCCTGCCTGGAGGAAACCGTCAGACTGCGGGGGAAAAGCTTCAACTCGAGTTTTTCATCATCGCCCAATATGTTAGGGAAGTCTGCGCTGATATTGGTTTAGTTCACTTGAGGATTTACGTATATTTTGAAAACATATGGTTTATTTCAACACACGTCTTACAAATGAGTTAAACCTAGTGTAGCGCTCCTAACACTATACACACGATTGCAGCGCCAATAATTTAATTTTGCGTAATATGACAAACCTCTACTCATACTAGATTTGAAACAAGGTCTACTAAATGGGAAGTCGACTTATTTAACCATTAATACACAGTGAAAGCATAGCATTTCCTCGTACCTGGAAAACCTGGAAACTATACATTTTTTGGGGTGTGGGAAAAACAGGGAAAACTTTTTTTAAAAAAAGTTTGGGAATAGGGGACATTTAACTGCAAACTTTTAAGTATCAGAAAAAGTAGACCTTAGTTTTTCAGTTCTCTTTGTCTTCCAATCAAAGCACGCTGATTCGAATATTGGCTACACTAAGTTGTGTACTTTAAGTTTAACGCATTTAATTGATTGCTAAAAGCAGGTTAAATAATTCTTCTTTTTCTATGTTACTTATGTTTAACTTTTTTTTATCACGTGTTACTACTACCCGTTCGGTTTATATGTTTATGTACTAACTACGTTAATAGTTTTAGGAATTAGGAAGGTTATATTTAAAGGAAGTGTACTTACATTTGCGTGAAGGGAGTGTGGAAAACCATTTTGTACAAACCACCCTCAGTTCACCTGCCCTATATTCGAATCCCGATCTCCCCGTCACCGGCAATATAGTCTACTGCGAGAGTAGCGGCCACAGAAGCGGGTTTAAAATATCTCATAGAGGAAATATAAAATTCTTCCCTTCCTATCTGTACACATTCATCACACACTTATTCTCGTGAGAAAATGGAGAATTTGATAAACTAATGATAACAATTTGTTGCAGACGAGATACAACTGTAAACTGATATCCTAAACACAAGATTATCTGGGATGCTATAATTTTTTGGAGCTGTTTTGAGTACTTTAAAAATAGCTTATAAGATAACTTTCTAGTTAGAATTTTTCCCAACATAAGGTTTTACGAGCACTGGTAACATTGTGAGTGAAAAATAACTCAGGAATTCTTCAGAATATGGAATAACCCAGAAACTTACATAATTCCAACTTTATGGGATGTTTTAGATTCTCAAACATAATACAACGCAACGTAGTTTGGGGGAAATAATATAACAATTATTTTCCTTAAGGGGAGGTGGAAGGTGACGCGAGAAAAGGGAAGTGTTTTTGCAACTTTTATAGTAAAACCTTTGGCCAAAATAAGTGTAATATTGCTTCAATAGAAACACCTTGTTTAATTCTTTACCCATGGTGGTATCAACAGTTTTTTAATGTAATTATGTCAAGAGTGTCCTAAAATTTAATGACAATTTTTTATCTTTATTTATAAAGTTTCTCATCTAATGCCACTATTCTCACGAATAGCAAATTTACTTAATACTAATTCTATGGCATTAGAAACTGAAAGTTAACTGCCGCACTTAACAAAAGCACGCCATCTATCCCTATCCTGAGCTAGTTCTATCCAATCCGCCTCATAACACCCTATCTCTCTCAGATCCAATAATATCTTATCCTTCAATTTGCGTCTAGGTCTTCCCAGTGGTCTTTTCCCATTAGGTTTACCAGCCAGTACCTTAAACACGATTCTAGATTCTCCGTTCGCGCTACATGTCCTGCACATCGTAATCTACGAGACTTGACTATCCTAACAATGTCTGGCGATGAGTACAGGGTATGTAACTCATCATTATGTAACCGCCTCCACTCCACAATATCCTCATACCTTAGGGACCAAATATCTTGCTTAAGCACCTTGTTTTCATCATGTAAGGTAAGAGACCACGTTTTACACCCATAGAAATCCGGTAAAATTAATAATATTAATAGTAATAATAATATTAAAAATATTTCATTTTGTACACCTCATAAGAATGTCTCATTATACTAAATTTAAGCCCCATACATTAATTACTCTACATTAATAATGGCATGCAAAAATAATCAAATAGCACGTTTGATCCCTTATAACTCGTGAACCGTAATAATTTGAAATCATCGAATCACTTTGTTTAGCTTATACACTTGCTAAAATTGTGCAATATTTGTTTTATTAAAATGGCCTTAAAAAAAAAGAGAAAGAGAGATAGTGAAAATAAAGTGTTTTATCCATAAGACCTGCATTTTCCTTGGGGGTGATATTTGGTGTAGTGAGTCTGCATTTATTCTGGTGGGGCCTTTTTTTTTACCTTGGTTGCCACGTGGTAAAGTCCCCTAAAAGTAGACTGAAAGACTTTTTTATATTAAATTTCTGTCAAGAAATTAATTTAAAGGTATTTTAAAACAGTTAGGTCTTTTTAAAGTGTTATGAACGTTTTAGTACTTAATATAACCTACTAGCCTTGATACTTGCAAAGAATACAAACATATTTTTTATGATACTTTCTGAAAGGGGAGTGGGTGGGTTAAACGACGACGGTGAACCCCTAATTTTTTTTAAATTATGCACCATGGAGCCCTTGCGCTTCGCCATAGCTATCGCAGACTCCGTGAGTAAATTTTAGAATATTATTTATTTGTTTTTCACACTTTTTAAATAGCATCAATAATCAGTATGGTCAATTATTTCAAATCTGAATAGAGGACATATGCTAAAGGTGCAGCCAGAGAACATGCACTGTTTTCCGTTTGTTATATACTTGTAAAATTTAAATGTCGTTATTGAATGTTCATAATATTAATGTAACATTTTTATGAGGGCTCAAGCATATAATTTTTTTATGATGAAAAGAGGCTCCTTAAGTATGCAAATTTGAGGGAACCTCTGCCCTATATAAAACACCTCTCCTAGGTGTAGTCAAGCCACACTCCACACATTATTTCTAGGGTTGGGTAAAACTGACATACTTTGCGTGCCATATTTGAAATGTACACGCTTTTTCTTTTAAAACTTTTTAAATGAACTGATAACGATAGTAAACATGTTCGTGTCCCCCCACCTCCCCTCCTGATTCATTATTTCTCGACGTTAAACCTTATGTAACATGTCGTTTATCTCATACCAGCGGATCGCTGAATACTTGATTAGCTTCAGTCACCACACCTTGCATCCGTCAGGTAAGTAACGCAACTTAAAAAAAAAATTGGTTTGACGAAAGTTAAAACTCTTAGGTACTATTACTGTACAAGGACATGAACCGTCGCCAAACTTTCGCATGCAAATGTAGGTGGGAAAACTAGAATACTAAGGGCACCACTAAACAGGGGAACACGTGTGTGCCTATAGTGTTTATTCAGTTGCCGCTGCACTCTCCCCTCAAATCAGGGCCGGTACTAGGCAATTTGGGGCCCTCTGCGAACTGTAGAATGTGGGACCCACAGATACTTTTATTTAAAAATAAAATATTAAAGCAGTCCAATCACATAACAAGTTAGATAATATGAATCAGACTAAACAAAAAATATACTAAGGTATGTCCTATATGATCTTGAAAATAAAACAAGCATGTAAGCTCGAGCTAATTTATTTATTTAAAAAAGAGACAATTTATATATTATTTTGGGATTGATTCATAGACGATGCTATAGGCATACACTATAGTTTTTATATCAAATATAATATAGTTTTAACATTTTAATTACAATGCTATAAGAAATCATTAGATAAATTAATAAATTAATTAACTAAAAGAAAAGAAAAAAATTAACAAACACTAATCAAACAGCTGGTAGTGTTGTAACTAATTTCATTTTACTGCTTTCATATTTTTTATATAATTTTATTTATTTATTTAAACGATTAAAACAAAGGGCTAGCTGTAGGGTCCCTAATCCTTGAGGGCCCCCTGCGGACGCATCGCTCGCATAGGCTAAGAACTGGCCCTACCTCAAACTTTGTCGTGAAAATTAATTTATTTGAAGGGTTCAGTATCAGTATTAAAACAACCACTTGCACCGTGGACACTGATAGGAGATACAAATTTAAAACTAATGAAATTGAAGAAAAATAAAGCAATTGAGAGAGCATAGTTGCACAAGGAAGAAGTTCATAAGTTTTATTTTCGAAGTAAAAACCTTATCTGACAGCTAGAACAGTTACTGGAACTATCTTCACGTATCCATACGCCAGGCTAATCACTTTTTGAGATATATGTTTTAGCACCACGTCCTACTACCCATTCGGGCTATACGTTTAAGTAATAGTCACGCTAATAGTTTTAGGGAATTAGGAAGGTTATATTTAGAGGAAGTGTACCCGAATTGAGTGGAGCGAGAGTGGAGAACAATTTTGTAAACATCTCCTCAGTACACCCGACTGATATTCGAACCTTGACATCACCGTCATCGGCAGTCTAGTCTACTACGAGAGTAGCGCGTTAGACCACGCCGCCACCGAAGTGGTTTTGGGCGATATTATAGGGATCTATAAAATAATACTAAAAATAGTATAGTAATATCAATGTTGATATCTGCATCAGTGGTCTAAGGCGTCACTCTAGTGTTAGAGTAATTATACTACTATAAAGCAACACGGCTGACTCACTCATTTACATTAATGTTTACCCACTTCCAGATGAGCTAGAAACTTGAAATTTGGCAAACTTATAGCTTCTAGCCTGTAACCGATTGGAAAATTCCAAAAAGTTAAAAAAAAAAAAAAATTGGTTAACCCCCGAAAACAATTCAAAATGTCGGGGCAGCTTTAAAGTCGGTGTGGGCCTTTCTCTGGAGGTCTCTTGTGGCTAAACGGTAAGACCTATCAAAAAACGGCTCTGGAATTACATTAGTTTATATACAGCTGGAAAGAAAACACAGTGGAGGTATGGGGGCGGAACCCCCAACGAGCAAAGCAAGTTATCATATATGTTTATAAGCTGAACAGGCAGTAAGGCGCGGTGATAACAAAATCTTTGTTGACTGCAAAATAATATGTAATTTACTAAAGGGCTTTTACTGTCGCTTTCCTTCAACGGAAATACACTTTTGATCAGAACATGTAACTTTCTTTGAGCGTGAGTGAAAGGGCCTACTAATTTTGCCGTGAAAGGTATGGTTATACACTTTGCAGGATTCTTTTACATGCCACAATACACATGGAACCGACGGCTTAAATTCCCCGCCGAAGGAAGCTGTGTTACGGATTTTTATCGCTCAAGAAAAATCCATCGACCCCGGTTGGGTTTGAACCCACGAACATCGGGTCATGAGAGTAACACTTTACCCCAAGACCAACGATGTCGACGAAACCATCATTGGGGTTGTAGAGTCTTTGGCTTTTATAAAACTCCACTAAGCTACAAGCCTAGGCATTGAGCAGGAATACCAACATCAACCTCCTCCGTGTGGCGCTGAAACCCACATCGGTGGTCACGCAAATGAATGTCAGTCTCGTCTCTTGTTTGCTGGTAGGGAGGCTGGGGCTCGAATCACAAGTATCTTGTACTTAATCGATAAAAAAAAAAAAGAGAGTTTTCCAATGTGTCATCCAATCAAAATTGTGAATACACTTCCTTAATATTCTATTCCGTTCCTCCTTTTTTCTTCACCGTAAACATGCGAATATACAGGATGGGTAGTAGGACGTTAATTACACACAAACACACACACACTTTTGGAAGACTCGTGACCTTGAAAGCTAAACAATAATTGTCTTGTAACGAACGCGTGCTGCGCTTTCGCCAATCGCCATGGAGGCTGATGAAACCACGTTCCATACAAATGGCCGTGTGACTAGACTATACTGTCACATTTGGAGAAATGAGTGAGATACAGTCTAATTTTAATAGGAAGGACATTTTAGAGAAAACAAACTTTTTTTGTGCTCAACAAGAGTACATTTATCTATATTATTAGCGATAAGCTATTTTATAGGTATTTCTAATTTATATGTAAAGTGACAGGGGTGGTCTTACGTATTTCTACGTCAAAACAGATGTACATTTTCTAGCTCTCAAATAAGGCTCTTCATATTAAAATTCGACTGTGCCTTAACATTGGAGGTATAGCCCAAAACGAACTTCTGCTGCGTGGTAGGTTTTTTATCACTGCTTTTTACTACCCGTTCGGGCTATAAGGGTTGAACTAATTACGCTAATTATTTCAGGGATATTCAGCTATATTTAGATGAAATGTATCATTATTTGCGTGAAGGGAGAGTAGAAAACCATTAATAAAACCTCATTTCACCCGACCGAGATTCGAACCTCGATCTTCCTTTCATTAGCAGTCTAGTCTACTGCTGGAGTAGCGCCTTATATCATGCAGCCACCGAAGTGGGTTTCGCAGTAGTTCACTATCCGAGTTATTTGCTCCATCCAGCAGGAGAAGACAACTTTGGTGAATAATATCGACATCAATGCCAGAAATTCACACATTGTCGCAACCGACCGACCATTAAGATTTTCAGCACCTTAGTGATGACCTCGGTGATCTTGGAATAAAGGGCTCGCCTCAGGACTCGAGTACTTTAAAGTACTTTAAATAAAATTTTTAAAAAATATTAAAAAAATTCAGCATCGTAACATTTTTTAGCTCAATCGAGTCACCTTGAGATTATTAATTATAAAATAACTTAGGCCTACATATATAAAATTACCCGTTCTGTCTATACGATTATACATTAATGGGGTGATGAGGGGGCATAACTTTAATACGATAAGGATGAGGAAAGTAGAAGTTTATAGGAAATGCACCCACATTTGTGTGGAGAAAGAGTGAGAAACTACTATAGGAAAAACTATCCTCGGTACATCATTACATGATTTGAGTCCTTGATACTTTAGCCTGCCTGTCCACCGACGTGACTTTTGGTGAACGGGCTCACTTCTTAATTTGAACGTACGTTACACACACAGACACGTGTTTACAAGTTAACTTAGCTACTAAATACCTCAGCACGTTCAGACGACGAATCGAACATGTCCTCTTCATGTGTCGGGTAGGGGACTTTGTTATTACTTTTGGTTTATAGGTTCCTAGATCCTGGGATCGCAGATATAGTTTATTTTTAGAACCGCGTCTTTCTACCCATTCGGTCTATACACTTATGTAATAATTACGCTAATGGGGTAGGGATGAGGAAGGTTGAATTTAAAAGAGGTTTACCCGAGGAGAGACTGAGAGTGATGGTCATACCGTCATCGGCAGTCTAGTTCATTGTGAGAGTAGTGCCTTAGACCATGCGGCCACCCAAGTTGGTCTCTGTTATAGAACTCCTAGTGACTACAGTAGCCCCATGGCTTCTTCGGTGCTGACTGACAGCTCACAGCTGATAGCTGACAGCTTTAAAAAGTTACTAGACCAAATTATGTATCCATACGCCGAACCAGATGATTTGCAAAAACATGTGTTTAGCAGCTGTCACTTCTGACAGTCAAAATTTAGGTATATATCTAAATTGTGACTGTCAGAAGTCAGCTGTGAGCTGTCAGTCAGCACCAAAGAAGCCACGGGGCTACTGTAGCATTTAGCACCCATCTTACTTCTGAGCATCTAGTGGCTCTCGGACTGTCACAGATCCATGTACTTTCACTTCGAGAAGTACTGCTATAACAGCTCTCCTCATCTGTAACCCTTAAAATAAGTCGCTAATAGCATTAATGTTGAACGTAATAGTTAAATAAAACAAGCACAAAATTCTCACCCCCCAACCTCTTACAGCCCTTTGACGGCTAGCTTATTTATTGCATGAGGAACATGGTTCCTTCTGTACACAATAACTAGTAATTTATTATATATTTGAGATGTTTTTCTCCTCCTCTTTGTGACTTAACGTCACAGAGAAGCTAACTGCTCTCTTCTTAATTTCTTCTTTTCTTGTATTCCAGAGTGTATTTCCTTCGAGGTGAAATGTCAGGACTGGTCTCCCATCTGTTCGTTACATGTTTTTGACTTGCCGAACATTAAAAAAAGCCTATTACCCCTGCTTAAAAATAAAAGTAAGGAAATGTACAACTTAGAAGCGCGCCAATTGCGTTAACACTAGACTTAATGTTAAGGCGAATGTATACGTGCATACTAACTAAAGCAGGAAACTTAATCAATTAGCTCAAATATAATACTTTAATGTTTAGAGCATGTCTACAGTACATACATTTTAGCATATTTGTTTAGTTGACATTAATCAAAATGGAGCAACGTACGATTATTTGTGCAATATTGAATATAATGTGTTTTACATTAATTTTATGTAGTGAAAATGAATCATTAGATGTGATTTCAAGTGATAATAATAATAATAATAATAATAATAAATAAATAAATGGTACGGAACTCTTCACGAACTTTCTCACTCCAGTGTTTAAAAATGGAGATATTTACTCAAAACTCGTAATATATGTGAAAAGAAATAATATACACCAGCAAAACTGGCCAAAAGTTGCGCTATACTTACATGAAACATTTTTTGATTCCCGGTTTTAACCCTTAGTACTCTACTTACTCACATTTTTCCCCTTGTAAGTTTGTCTTTATGTCTACTTTTTTTGTAGTTTTGATACAAAAAATTGAAACATTTGAAATAAAACTATAATATAAAATTATGACGTAAATAAATGATCCATAGGTTTTATTTAAGGCAAGGCTTATGACTTATTATTTAAAAGGTGTATTGTTGTACACAAAAGTGCCGCCAAAAATTCCGAAATTGAAAAAGGTACACAAATTATAACTTCTATACATTAAACCCCAAAATAATTTTTGGGTATTCCACTGAGCTAACACTTACTTGATTAATTATTAGCGATATTACTGCATGCGCACTTAATAATGTAGGCTACATAACTTATTCTTTGCGCACCACATCCAACTTGAGCAGCCCGTCAATATCTCATCAGCCAGATTTGAACCAGCCTCCTCATGACCCTTCAGTTTGGCCTCCTCCCTTTTCATTTGGTCACGAGGTCGGTCACTATTTTTTTAAAGTAAGGTTGGTTTTTTACTTGGTTCAAACGTTACTAACAGGGTTTCTACCTCTGCAAATGACAGCCGGCTCTTAATAAAATTTATGTGCTTGTTAAAAGTTTATTATCAAGTACTTGTTTAGCACTCTACAATACCTATGCGGTCATTAAAAGAGCGGCTGGCTTAGACTTTGAAAACTGTATTGATATAAACGGATACAAATACTCTATATTTTTTAAGTACTCTTCGAATCAAAAGCCGCATGTACAATTACACAACAACTTAAATAATATTTGAAAACTCAAAACGTCTGTATTTTTTGATCATGCCATATTTAAATGCATTTTTGAACGTACAACAATTACATAAGTTGTCATCATTTGCATAATGGCAACATATCAAAGTGTTAATTATTTCAATAAAATGCCCAAACATTCAAAACACGAAGATGTTTCCTCCCTTTTCGTATTTATCTTAACAACCCAAAGCTTCGTGGCTAAAACTTAGGTGTTTATAAGATATTCTCTCTGCGTCAATTACGGTGTTTAGGCTTTAGGGATGGCGAGCTGTGTAAATTTAATGATCATAGCCTTGTAGGCCCGGGTTTATTGTTCCTGAGCAGAAACTTAATTTACTGTCCAGATAATATCTGGGGGACGAATTAAAAGAAGGGGGGAAAAACAACCACTAACAACAACTCTTACAGATAGTGTGTACCCATCGGATTAGTTTATGTTGATATTGCTAATTATAGACTCACCAACTTCATCTAGTCCCAATTATAGACCCACCAACTTCATCTAGTCCCAATTTTAGAACCGCCAACTTCATCTAATCCACATTTGTTGAGAGGGAGGTGGAAGACATCCATTACTATCGCCTACAAGCCCCACGAAACCTCCCACGTTATATATATAATTTGTTCAGCTTTAAGTGAAGGTATTTTAGATACAAGACTAAAGTTTCTCAAGTTGGGGACGCCTGTCATGTTTGATTGCATGTTGCATTGCAGACTACGAAGTGTCTGCACATCCGGATATAATCGTTCATGAACTGTTATTTTGAGGGTAGATTTTTAGTTCGTCATAATAATGAAGACTGGCCTGGCTGGTGACATGTCAGATATTTCACGGGCGACTGAGCGGGGAACCTGTTTGTTTTTTCATCTTCTGCTTGCTCTCTTTTCTAGAAGTCCTGTGATGTTAGCAGGAGGTGGCCAGCGGTCATTGTCCGCGCTACTCGACTCTCTCCAAGTCTTGGTTGCGTGTGAGTGGGGCAGGGATGCTAGCTGCTTTGTTTGACGATGGTTGAATAAATTGGAAACTCCAGACTTGGCTTCCCACACACGCTGCTTTGGCCTTTACAGCGACCTTAAAAAAACCCAGACATTAGTAAACGATAACAGCTGAAAGAAAGCACGTTTTAAAATCACAAACATGCATGCTATTTCAATACAAATGTTAAACTGTAATTTTGTTTTACAGGCGTTAAGCACAGATAAGATTGTTTAAGCTAGAACCGGGGTTTTCTCTCCGCTTTTCTTTTAAAACAAAACAAAAAAAAATATATTGGCTATCTCCCTGCGGTTTCACCTGAAATGCGAACAGGAGTTACCTTTTTACGTTCACTATTACATGGATTGTCACGTTGATGGGAGTTTAGAATCCTTCTTCAACGGTAAGCTTGAAAGTCCACTGGCGAGAAATCATGAAATAGGTTGTATAATATGTACATACTATATTTGGATGAGGCCTGAAGGATTTTATTCCTGAAAGTTTGCCTCTGGCAGGACTTGTTTGGTGAGATTTCTAAAATAACTGCACCCGACAACGACTAATCTTATCAGTGACAATGATGAGGCCTTATCTTAGTAGGTTCAGTGAAGAATAATATTGTCTTAACCTTGGTGTTTGTTTGGGCTCACAAATATTTTGGTCTCACGGTAAACTCGATTTTATTGGTAAACTTGGAAAAAAAAAGGAGGGAATGGAACTTTAATTTCACTTTTAGAGAACTAGCAGTTTGATCCCTTCAACATCCGGCTGCCATAATTTTCATGGTTCCTCCGTGTAAAATCCTGAGCTGAACATGGCACTCACAAACCAGTTATGGGAATTAATACATTAAAATAAATCAAATCTTTGAAATAAAATATTACTTTGTACACAAACTGAGGTGCGAACGAACGCAATCTTTTTCCACAACGTCGAGAAGGCTTTTATCTATAAGTCTAGGAAATATTGAGACTACCTCAATTTCCCAGCAGCTGATTTTTTTAAATTACAAACTTTCCGTCTTTTACTGTTATGTGGGGTGTTCCTTTTACCAACTTGGCAAATTATTATGTATTCCATGCCGAAAAGTAGATTTGTTAATAGTTTTGGAAATATGTCAAGCTACCCCCGGACCCCCCTTATTCAAATCTTACATTTCCATTCTACTTTCATTTTCCGCTCCTTCATTTAGGAAGTTAAGAATTTTTAGTTTTTATGGCTGTTTGAGGTGACCCTTATACCCCCCTGACAAATGGAAATCTTCTAACACTGTGAGAATTAGTTTGTTCTTTTAGTTTTGTAATTTTTAAATGCGCTGGTTTTTAGGAATATCAAATATTTAAAATGTATTTGGTTATTTGAATTATTAATCCCTCTACATTCCTGACAAATTTACATTTTCTACCTCGATCCCTATACCTGCTTGCAAAATGTGGGTTCTATACCGCACAGATAAGTAGGTAATATATTAGTTTTGAAAATAAAAACACCCACTTCCTGCTTATTTCTTAAACTCTCACTCAGAAATTTCACTTTTTGAGATTTATTTGATCCGCTTCGGTGGCTGCATGATCTAACGCGCTACTTTCGCCGTAGACTAGACTACCGATGATGGGTAGATATAGGTTCAAATTTTGGTTGAGAGTACTAAGGTTGTTTTTTCCAAAACGCGCAAATGCTGATACACATCCTATAAATATAACCGTCTTAATCCATAAAATCATTAGCGTAATTAGTACACAAGCGTATAACACGAACGGGTAGTAAGACTCGGTGCTAAAAAAATAATTATTTGGTCATCTGGAGGAATAATTGACCTGCCTGCTAGAATTTAATTTTCTATCACACTGAAATGTGTTTTGTCCCCCCTCCCCCCACCCCTATTTTTCGAGGTAACATTTAACTTTAAAAATGTTCAGACTTTATGATTATATGGAGTGAACCCTATACTTTACTTCCGCACTGGAAAATACATAGGCCTAGTTTCTATTAGATTTAGAAATTTTAAACTACTCCTATTTTTCTAACTACGGCTAAGAAATATCAATTTTAAGAGTTATTTGGTTTTCAGTAGCTGTCCTCCTTCCTGGCAGAGAATTTTTATTTTTTAGACTTTTGTATTATTATTATTATTATTATTATTTGGAGTGGTCCC
Organism: Timema douglasi; assembly: GCA_901482245.1. Lineage (NCBI taxonomy): Eukaryota > Metazoa > Arthropoda > Insecta > Phasmatodea > Timematidae > Timema > Timema douglasi. The sequence continues at coordinate 2,199 of CABEEJ010005911.1, read as the reverse complement.
TTTGTCTACCTACCAAATTTCAATTCTATACCACATTGAGAAGTAGTTATTTCTATTAGTTTTGGAAGTTTGCACACACACACACACACACACACACTCGTTTTTTTAATCCAACTCATTCTTGGAAATCTAATACTTCAGGATTTATTAGGTTATCCTACCTCATGCTAAAGTTGTTTTCGGATTATAGCTCCCTTGACCCTCCTCACTTCCTATTTCTTGGAGCCCCATTATGAAATTTCCCATTTTTAAATTCGCATGGTTATAAAGAAGTAATCCCTCTACCTTCCT
>CABEEJ010005910.1:0-35955 GCA_901482245.1 Timema douglasi | reverse complement strand
TTTGGTTTTCTTCAGCAATGTTTTTTTATCTTTTTTTTTTTTTTTACAAATTATGTACTCTTTCATTAATAGATACTTATTTCAAGACCAGCCTTGGTCATTAAAACCCTTCTTCATAGTAATTCTTATGTTTTAAAATGACTTGGAACATCGAAAACAAATCAAGTAAACTGTATTTAAGAAGAAAGGGAGTAGGAAAGAATCCCCACCAGTTTACTTAATACTTCTATAGCCGTCCCCTCTTTTGTGTCATTTCTTCCTCGGTTCATTTTCCGTCTTGTAAATTAAAGCTTATTTTGAACAGAGTCCGGGGAAATACTTATTTTTACCTGCACAGAGAACTCGGTTCGCAAAAATTCATGACCTGAAATTTAATTTGTTTCATCACCTGTAGACACCTTGTAATAACATAACTTTTAAAAAAAAAAATTATTTTGTCTTAAAAAAACTCAAACAAAATGTGTTATTGTTTGTATGTAAAAATTAATACACATATTTTAGCACTATAAATACTTCTACAAATTTCACAAGCCACTTAGATAAAATGTTTTCGCAGCTTTGGCATAAAAAGAGATTAAACATGTATAAGAATGCAACTTAAATACATGAATATAAACACATAATTTAAACCACAATACCAACAACTGTTGGTGAGAATTAAGGGGTTGTTTAAAAGAACACAATTTTACTATACTTTGTTCAAGTTAGGTTGACTCTAAAAAATAAAAAAAAAAGAGGTCCACCATTATTTAATAACTTTCCTGTACCCCTAGTATAATTTCATTCACGAGCTAAGTTTACCTGGATGACAGCTCGAAATGTTACTAGAAGTTATCCCTAATATATCACTACGCCAACAGCTGACCTCTATCACTTTGGATGACTGTAATGAAAACAGATAGTAATATATTAATGTGATAATTAACCACAGTAATTTAGGCCAATATTATTTATATATTTATTTGAGGTCAGACACAAAGTTTATTTATTGTTTTATTCCATTTAAAAAAAATATTCCCACCACTTTCACAAAAACTTCTAACAAACATAGCCTCAAAATGGTGACTGACAAATTTAAACCATGTGGTCGAACACGATGGTAAACAAGTTTTTTACAATGATGTAGAGACGCAGTTGATGAAAATGTTTTATTCAGTTAAATATTTCAAAATACGATAAAATAATCATAAAATCATTTATTGTATGTAAAAAAAATTACAACAATTTTCTTTTTTCCAAGTAAATACGATGCCTGTATTAAAAGGTATTGATGTGTGCACTATTTTAAACATAATCAATAACGTTCCAAAACGAAGAATAAGTACGTTTAATTATGTTTAAAATATTGTTTCGAGTTGGATAAAAATAAATTATTTAAAAAAATGAAATAGTGTGAGAAAACTTAAGTTTACATTATTTTAAATGTAATATATAACAGGTAATTAAAGATCTTTACATTTATAACAAAACAGTGATCTTTTACAAGTGTTGGCAACACAAAACCTAAACATATGATATTTCGAACTGTCATCCAGGTAAGAATCTATCGTAAATGGACTTTAAGTGCTCCTGTTCATGCCACTGCTCTAACATCTGTCCTTCATATCAGTGAACAACTAACCTAAAGCATCGAGAGTAAGGTGGGAATATAAATCAAAATTCAGCCAGAGAATGCAGCAATGTAGGCTGACAAAGTGAATATAAGCTTCTCATAATGTAGCAAACATAGCAAGGATGTCAGATTCTCATAATATAGGGTGTATACAGAACTTCTATTATGAAATTCCCTGACTTTTCTAGGTTTTCCCTGATCTCACAAAATTCCCTGACTTTTCCTCGTTTTCCCTGTCTGTAGCCACCATGAGCAGACAGCCAGATTATCAGCTTCTTATAGAGGCAGACGGAGCCAGATTATCAGCTTCTCATAGAGGCAGACGGAGCCAGAACGTCAGCTTCTCATAGAGGCAGAAGGAACCAGAATGTCAGCTTCTAAGAGAGGCAGTCAGAGCCAATTTTTCATAGAGGCAGACGGAGCCAGATTATCAGCTTCTCATAGAGGTAGACGCAGCCAGATTATCAGCTTCTCATAGAGGCAGAAGGAACCAGAACGTCAGCTTCTAAGAGAGGCAGAAGGAACCAGAACGTCAGCTTCTAAGAGAGGCAGTCAGAGCCAACTTTTCATAGAGGCAGACGGAGCCAGATTATCAGCTTCTCTTAGAGGCAGACGGAGCCAGATTATCATCTTCTCATAGAAGCAGACACAGCCAGATTATCAGCTTCTCATAGAGGCAGACAGAGCTAGATTATCAGCTTCTCATAGAGGCAGACAGAGCTAGATTATCAGCTTCTCATAGAGGCAGACGGAGCCAGATTATCAGCTTCTCATAGAGGCAGACGGAGCCAGATTATCAGCTTCTCATAAAGGCAGACGGAGCCAGATTATCAGCTTCTCATAGAGGCAGACGCAGCCAGAACATCAGCTTCTCAGAGGCAGAAGAAACCAGAACATCAGCTTCTGAGAGAGGCAGTCAGATTCAACTTTTCATAGAGGCGGACGGAGCCAGATTATCAGCTTCTCATAGAGGCAGACGCAGCCAGAACATCAGCTTCTCAGAGGCAGAAGAAACCAGAACGTCAGCTTCTGAGAGAGGCAGTCAGATTCAACTTTTCATAGAGGCAGACGGAGCCAGATTATCAGCTTCTCAGAGAGGCAGACGGAGCTAGAACATCAGCTTCTCATAGAGGCAGACGAAGCTATAACATCAGCTTCTCATAGAGGCAGACGGAGCTAGAACATCAGCTTCTCATAGAGGCAGACGGAGTCAGATTATCAGCTTCTCAGAAAGGCAGACGGAGATAGAACATCAGCTTCTCATAGAGGCAGACGGAGCTAGAACATCAGCTTCTCATAGAGGCAGACGGAGCTAGAACGTCAACTTCTAATAGAGACAGACGCAATCAGAACGTCAGCTTCTTATAGAGGCAGACGAGCCAAACTCAGCTTCTTATAGAGGCAGACGGAGCCAAACTCAGCTTCTTATAGAGGCAGACGGAGCCAAACTCGGCTTCTCATAATGTAGCATAGGGGTGGAGGGAAAGTATACCAGGTTCACATCTTAGGAGCAGCGAGGCAGACAGAACCAAGGAGTGCTCACCTGCACGAAGCAAGTGTTGCAGTAGAGCACCTCACAAGAAGGGCAGGACCACTCGGCAGGCAGCTTGACACACTCTTCGCACAGCTCTGAAACAATGTGCATCACAATATTGCACAGCCAGAAAACTACTTACATTCATAACATTACTATCCATAGACTTGACTGCTAATAGCGGGGAGATCAAGGTTCAAACCTTTATCGGGTGTAATGAGTGGTTTTTCATAAATTGTTGAAAGATCTCTTCGTGAAAATGAAGATACACTTCCTCTAAATTCAACCTTCATCGTCCCTAGAATATTTACGCGAATTAATATGTTTGCATTTATATTATAAATAAGCTGAAAAGGCGGTGAGATGCACTGGAAAAAAAAAACACCCTCGAGAAATAATCGAGTGGGATTCAAACTCAGAACTTCAAGTCACGAGCAACTAAGCCTATTGAGTGTGTGACACCTTAGCCGGTGTGTCCACCAAAGCCAGATTTTGTTTTTTTAATCGAGATTGGGCGTTTACGCTGCTAATAATAATATTAAATTCTGAAAATTTCCAGAGCATTTAATTTTAATGAAAATTCGTAGTTTTTCAGGCCGCATGACCCCACGACTCACCGGCCTTTTGTCTGATCTGTTCTCCTGGTCTGCCCCCCTTGAATCTTCGCTGGTTCAAGTTAGAACCCGCCGGGAGGAACGATATTTTAGCCTCCCCAAAGTTCTGGTTCCACTTTCGAGCGGCCAACGAGCCGAGGAGGTACAGGTGGAAAGGGAATTCCCCATATATGTCCGAGGTGTTCCGTTCACAGGTAGAAGTCTTGCCGCAAGCGCTGCACAAGATGGAGTCCCCATTCTGGATAAATGCACGGATGCATCCTTCACATATGGAATGCCCACATTTGAGCAGTAGTGGACTGCGCAGACCTTTCGGATAGGATGGATCTGAAAGGAAAATTGTGTTAAATTTGTAGACAAAATGCTAGTTGCAACAACTACTACACATCTAAATTGATAAAATGAATAGTTTGTCTGTCATGAGTGTTGTATGATATTTACCACAAACAGAGGGCTGAAATTTAAAATTAGTAGCCTATTAAGGACAATATTAATAGGAGTGTTGTGAAAAAAACAGACTACTTAAAAAAAAAAATTAGCATGGAATTATTTGGTTTAAATTAATTTAAACCATTTGTGGCTTCCTATATGTGCCTTTTCTCAATTCGGAGTGAGATAAATAATATGGTATACTTTTGAGTAAAGCACAAGCATCTTCCTCAAAATTATAATTTACTGGTATATTAAAAGCTGAATCAGAAATTATGGTATTGTTTTTAGAAATACAATCTAGAGATTCCATAAACAAATTATGCTTGAATATTAAAATAATAGCAATAATAGTAAGCAAAGAACAAAATAATTAGTTGCATTGTATAGTACTGTACAATACTAAAACTAATTAACTAAACCTTTGAGTTAAAGTTTAAAAAAAACTACTATTATTCTGTGCCTACAGGTTTATGGATAAATTTAAACATAAAAAGATTAAATAGCCATAAACACTATTTTTCTTATTGAAGATATTTTTTAATGTTTTTTTTATGGTAACACAGCCCCTAATTTGTAATTGTACCTTAATTTTGAAATGGTATGAACCATAAAAAAAAGCCATATAAATTTTGTTGATAAAATTGGGGGGCGGGGGGNCAAAACCTGCCCACTGACTACAGCCTTGCTCTTAGGGATAATTTAAAATAGATAGTGAATTATTTAATTCTAATTTTACAGTAACGTTAATAAGTTTACAAACTTTTATCAGTAGTTGGTATTAACCTCCATAAAGAAAATCAAGATTGTTTAGTTCAAAAATTAAGAGAATTAATTTAAACCACACAAATGATTAAAAGTGTAGGCATATTAATGTTGTTGGAATCAAATTTCAGTAAGTTGATCATCTTAGTGTCAACAGAGCCGATCTGATCGTCTTTCCGTGTTTGCCCTAGCTCCGGTGTCGTCAGATAAGAGAGGAGTGTACCATTCCACTCTAGGACAAGTACAGGCAGATTAAAATGAAGAACAATCGGAAAAATTGCTTTGCATAAATAACAGTTTGGCGGTTTTTCCTGTACAACCTTGTGGAAATAATTAAATATACTGCGGTATCCTTCGCACACGAATCCATTATAGGTGTGGTACTAAAAAAAATGGTTAAACTGGGAGAGATAATAATAATCCGTGCCCAGAGTATTGGGGTCCAGGTGTAAGTTTTATAAATTGATATAAACACTTTATTCTTTTATTATATTGGTAATGTTTAAAAATTAGGTGGCCCAATGGCTAAATAATTTTATAATGAAAATTGATTAAAAAAAATAAAACCTGCCCACTGACTACAGCCTTGCTCTTAGGGATAATTTAAAATAGATAGTGAATTATTTAATTCTAATTTTACAGTAACGTTAATAAGTTTACAAACTTTTATCAGTAGTTGGTATTAACCTCCATAAAGAAAATCAAGATTGTTTAGTTCAAAAATTAAGAGAATTAATTTAAACCACACAAATGATTAAAAGTGTAGGCATATTAATGTTGTTGGAATCAAATTTCAGTAAGTTGATCATCTTAGTGTCAACAGAGCCGATCTGATCGTCTTTCCGTGTTTGCCCTAGCTCCGGTGTCGTCAGATAAGAGAGGAGTGTACCATTCCACTCTAGGACAAGTACAGGCAGATTAAAATGAAGAACAATCGGAAAAATTGCTTTGCATAAATAACAGTTTGGCGGTTTTTCCTGTACAACCTTGTGGAAATAATTAAATATACTGCGGTATCCTTCGCACACGAATCCATTATAGGTGTGGTACTAAAAAAAATGGTTAAACTGGGAGAGATAATAATAATCCGTGCCCAGAGTATTGGGGTCCAGGTGTAAGTTTTATAAATTGATATAAACACTTTATTCTTTTATTATATTGGTAATGTTTAAAAATTAGGTGGCCCAATGGCTAAATAATTTTATAATGAAAATTGATTAAAAAAAATAATTAAAAATATACTAACGAGTGTAAATTTAATGAAGAAAGCCCATCTAGGGAAAGAGGGAAAATGTGTTAAGAATCCAATTCACAAAGGTGACATATTTTTCCTTTCTTCTGTCTTCTATAGTGGAAGTAGTCATACACACATTTTAAAACTAATTTTAACACAAATTGAATAATATTTCGGCATTGTTGCCTTAACAAACCAAGAATGAGTAATTCATTATTCACTGTTTATGTAAACTGTATTTCCTCTTCTTTCTTGGTTTGATAAAGGCAACAATGCCGAAATATTATTCAATTTGTGTTAAAATTAGTTTTTAAATGTGTGTATGACTACTTCTACTATAGAAGACAGAAGAAAGGAAAAATATGTCACCTTTGTGCATTGGATTCTTAACACTGTAATAAAGTATAATAAAATAATATATATAACTTTTTTCAGTGTGATAGATAAATGTGTGTATTATTATTTATCTTTATCTATATAATTGTGTTTTGTTGGGCGCCACCCCTAGTATCTAGGGGGAAAATAATAATTAAAAGAAAGAAAAGCAATGTACCTCGGCTAATTCAGTCAGTGGCACTATGACTCTCAAACTCGAGACCACTGGGTAAACTTAAAACTAAAAAAAACATGAACAATTTGGGGAAAAAATGGATTGTGTAAGTAAAATGTAATTTAGGCTACAAATAAAAATAAATATATAAAATAACAATTGTTGGCACTTTTGTGGATTTATTGTTGTTTGCCTTTTACCACATCCAAATCCTACCTATAGAATTCCAGTTAGTTACAATTCTAATTTAACAAAGTATAGAACAGTATTGTTGAAACCAAAAGAAGAGAAAAAAAATATATACAATGAATAAAATTAATAATTAGACATAAAATAAAATGTTAATTAATTATCTGCATTAGTCTGTCTTTCTGGAAGTAAATGAATTCTGATTTATATAGGAGAAAGAAAAAACAAATGATTGCAATAATTGAAAGTTGAAGAATTGGTTTGACCTCACCCATGAATAATTAGTCCATGTTGAAACACCATCTTCATAAATTTGTTTCACTTCAAATTCTTCCACAATTTAAACGAACATAAATAGTATAGTTCTTGCACACACACTTAGCTTCCCATTTTTGCTAATTTTACTTTAATCCACAATCTTTGATTCACTATAAAATAATTTGAATTGAGAGCTCCACAGATTTGGCTCCATGTTGGACCAACAACCAGGAAGAAGACCCCTCTCCTATTCAAAAACCTTCCAATATTTCAAATTTTAAAATGTTCTATTCATGCTTTCAAGTCCAAAGAGAAAACATTATATATATATAAAACGTTGGCTATGGACTAGGGAAAAAAATCAAATGAAATGCAAGTTTAATATAAATATTGAAATATAACCAATTGAATGTGAATAATGTTTTATAAAGAATTAAATGTCTATTTCCTTCTGTCAAAAATTGAACAGCCCGCTTGTTTGTTTTTTTTCTTCTACCACCAGATCTGCTACTCCCTTGTTTTATAGAACTGCGCATGCGTTAAAACAAACATGGTCGACTTTGAAAATGAATACAAGAGTCAAACACACTTCTTAAAAGGATAATTAATATGTTTAATAAAAGGTAAGTGTTCTTCCTCAAATCAAAATTCCTTATTTAAATTATTTAAAACAATGTTTTATGTTGTTCCTTCTGTCCTTTTATTTTATTTAATAGATGTAAATAGTATCATTAGTCAGGCCGGCAACCAGCTGGCGAACTTCGAACATTTCACGCGAAAATAAATTGGAAATTGTTCACAATAAGTAGAAAACATAGGGAAATACAAGGTAGGGTAGCAAATAACATCACAACACATTTTCCCTCTTTCCCTAGATGGGCTTTCTTCATTATTTTGGTAACGTAATTTACCATATTTGGTGTTGTTGGCCACATAGCTCTACACCCAATAACATTGCTGAGGGAACTGCAGGTCTTTTGGAGAAAAACTTTTTATCTCTGCTCTCTTTCAGATAACTGTTGGCTAATTTCCTCAATCTCAGTTATGTTTGTAGATGGTGTGATAATGTAAGAAGAAAATACTGGCAACCTCAACTAACCAGCGTTGCAAAATTTGTTATATTTGAGGGTAAATTGACCCCACTAAAACGAGAGAATGACAACACTGTTTCCTAATAGTATGGTAACCATGTAGTTCCCTCAGTGATGGCATCCAGTTTTTCTTCTAATAATGTGATTGCCCGTTAAATATAAGGATTAAAGATGTCAGACCAATATAAAGATTTGTATAAAATCTAATTATGTAGGTTTTTTTNTTGTGAATTATTTTGTTTTAGCAACAATGGTTCAATAAAACTCCCTCTCTCATTCACTCCCAAACAATCAAGTGTTACATATAAACCTCTTTATTGACAAATTCACTCTTTATGCCAGGATCATGATCAAATATAAAGTTCACTTGACTTTCATGTAATTAAACGTAAAGGTTCGCCTCAACTTTTTTTTTAATGGAAGCCCTCATGATGGAGTTCACTAATGTTCACTTAACTTAAAAAAAATAGTTGTCCAGGGGAAAAACTTTCCCGTTAAATAAACGTTAAGCGAAGGTATGTTTTCCTGCCAGACAATCATGTTGCAAGTGATGTCAACACGGTTATTTTATACTTCATTTGTTTGTTTATGTTAATTTTTGTTAATTACACTACTGGGTTAGGAATTGGGAAGGTTGAATTTAGAGGAAGTGAACCTGCATTTGCATGGAGGCAGAGTGGAAAACCATTTAGGAAAACACCTAGTTCACCCGACCAAGATTCAAACCTCGAGCTCCCCGTCCTCGGCAGTCAAGCTCAACACGACTAGCGTGTTAGCTAACTATGCCACCAAGGTGGGTGAACATTATGTGTAAGTTAGGTTGATCATGATCTTGGCATGAATAGATCTAGGCCAGAATGTTTAGTTTATAGCCATAGGATATTTTCAAACTTTTTTATTTTTGTATTATTCGATTTGCTGTCTACTTGGGTGTGTGATAATAGCAATGAAATATACAAATAAAATGATGTAACAAAAAAAAAAGTCATATTAGCGATAATGTATGTCCTATCACCCCTTGATTAACAGCTTGAGCCCCTTGCGACCCTGCTTTACAGTATTAAGGATAGGTTAAAGACAACACAGAGTTAAGACCCGTCTCCAGACTCTGCATCTGTAAAAGGCATGTAAGAAGACTCCACACCAACAAATTGCACTATCTACAGTCTAGACAATTTTCTATAGAAGAGTTTACTTGGACATAGTCTTTCTCATTGGTTGGCACAGGCCTATGATTAAGGATGTATACAGACTGTGTAGACGCGATTTCCATTTAAAAGGACTTAAGGACTACCGTATACGAATGTGAAGATTATAGTGTCTGTACAATAGGATTTAGACTACTTTCTTGAAATCAAGGTACTCCCCTTTGGTTTCTATTGTAATACATGATCTAAAATATAATAAGTGAAAGATCAATACTAGATTATAAAATATATTTTAAGATATATTAAAAAGTTATTATATTCGTGTAACTTTTAATTAAAACAAATACCGGTAAGTAGTGAAAAGGTAGATTTTAAATGAATAATGTACAATAATGCATACCTTTTACAATAAATATTTGGGTGCAGTTTGTGCAAGCAGATTTAAAACATGCTTTACTTATATCCATTATTCAAACATTTAAAAAAGATAACAATAAAATGTGTTTTTTATACGTAATACAAATATTCGTAGCTGTGAAATCACGGACGATGCAAGCAATACCTAGCGCCAAAACAAAAGTAGTACAATTTTATTACTTTGCAAAGGACTAGTTCACAAATTGTTGTATTCGCTTGTCTAATTTGGTATTTAAATATTATGGATGGTGAAGGTTGGTTATTCAATGTGATCAGTTTTTCCCATTTCGGTTACAATGTGAATTATTAAAGTAATAATTTGTAAGTTATATTGATATAAAACAATTATAGATTTATATAGATAGATAGATAGATAAATAATATTTTCAGTGAATCCAAATAAAATATTTAGATTCAGATTAAGGAACACGCAAATAGGACCTTAAGTATTACAAAAAAGAAAAGATAAATTCGTTTTAAATTTGTATATAGTTTTAAAGGTCTAAAATAATAAATATTTACTATTAATTAATAAGACAGTCTACACGCTCATTTATCCTAAAAAGTAAAACGCTTTCCTTGTTTGGTTTAACTCATTCACTGTTGTATGTCTTGTAAAAACAGATTATAGCTTAAGCAGATTCGGCAGTGCGATTTGTTTATAATAACAAGCTTACCTCGCATTGCATTATTACACTATGGTATTGGTTATAAGATAGACTCATAGAGTTCTAATTTCAAAGTACACGGAGGGTACATTCTAATTTTTGTAGGAAGGGTTAGAAAAGTTGTTACGTATCCCAGTTATCAGAAGTTCTGCCAGCCCGCTTTAAATTTCTCTTCATCAATTGAGTTTTATGTTCTCGCTTCTGATGTCACGATTTTAACGGATATGACCTATTCTCGACCAAGCTTAGCTCACTTTCAACCAATGAGCTTAGAATTGTGCGCCAATTTTAAAACCGCATCACTGACCATTTATGTTAGATTCTAACTAGTAAAGTTTCGTTGGGAATGTATATAGATCTCAATGTAAAATTACATAGATACAAAATTAATGATGGGCAGTAATTATTAGTTAGAAATATATAATTAATCTTTAAAAATACTGATATCTAGAACTAAAAACACGCTTTTAATACTGTGGCATACCTAACACTGCTTAGCCTATACATTTTACTTCAGGCCAACTTGACATAAGCCTACCTCTTGTTCCTACTCAACCTTAAGAAGGAATAACTGTAAAATTAACAGGAAAATATAACTACGCTAATGAAATAGATGAAGGTATAATTTTAAGAGAAAATACCCACATTTGTGCAGGAGAGGTGTGGGAAACCATTTAGAACCAAAAACAGCTCAATACACCTTAGACCAGGACTCAAAACTCTAATCTCCTGGTCATTGACGGTCAAGTCGCGAAATTGATACCCTTAGATCATTTGACTGTTGAATTAAGTTCCATTATTTAAAAATTATGTTATGTATTTAATGTGCACCTTTTGAACTAATGGATTATATCGGCACACGACTTATAAACCAACTCTGGACTTGACATTTCGTTTCGTCCACAGAGTAATGTAGGATCAAGCGAGTATGTCACCTCTCAGGTGTTGGTAACATTGTGCAGATGTGAGACTGAGCAGCAGAGCACAATAAAGCAGATTCCTCCACTGTCAGATTTAACTTTGGGAAAGTGTGTAATACAAACAAGTAGGACTAATAAATTGCAACATTTTAATCTGGTTCAGCTCATATTATGAGGTCTGTAAAATGTAATTTTTATCACTGCGTCTTACTACCTGTTGAGGCTACGTGTGTGTATGTATGTATATATATGAGGTATTTAACATGCACTTTAGGGGTAAGGTGTCAGACTTCTGTGCTGGCGGACGGGGTTCAATCCTCGGTCCCGGCACAGATTTATCTGATTACCAAACCCTTCCTTCACCTCTGCATCTTGTGAATGTGAGGAATGCTGGGCCTCCACCGTGGTTCGGATTCCACGTTAAACTGTAGGTCCTCCATTTCATCTCACAATCACCCTACCATTACACATTAGCGTAAGTACATATAACCCGAACGGGTAGTAAGACGCGGTGCTAATAATAATAATAATAAACATGCACTTTATGAACCGGCTGATCATGTCGGCACATGGGAATTTCTATGAGCGAGAGCAAAAAGCCCTATCACTTTTTTTTTCCGAGAAAGGTATTTTCACATAGCTTCCAGGGTTCTTTTACATACCACAACCGACACGAGACCGACGGCTTCACTTCCCCTCTGAAAGAAGTTGTGATACAGATTTTTATCGCTCAAGAAAGATGTCGACCTCGGTTGGGTTTGAACCCACAAACATAGTCTCCAGAGGCAGGAACTTTACTCCGAAACCACCGAGGTCGACTACACATGCGTATTAAGTACTATTACATTAATGTATTAGGGATTAGTTGAATTGAATTTAGAGGAAGTGTACTTCCATTTGTGTGGATTGAGTGGAGAACCATTTACGAAAAACTACCCTCGGTATGCCCGACCGGGATTCGAACCTCAATATTCCCATCATCAGCAATCTAGTATATTGCCAAGTGACACCTTAGACCATTTAGAAACCAAAGAGGTTATATTTTGTACAAACAGTAATGAAAAAACTTAAACCGTGTATATAATAATTTAATCAAATTAAAAGAATTACACTCAAACATATTTGAGATCAAGCAATACACGGTACTAGCCAGTACCAAAAACATAATACTCTCCGAGTTTTAACACAAGTGTTGAAATTATCTATATATGTTACAAATCAAAATGTACAATAAATATCTTAAATAATTTGAGGGAGAATTTATATTAAATTTAATAGAACAGTACATGGGAATTGATTTAGAAAATAAATTAAGGAAAACCGAGTGGAGAAAGAGAAAAAATGGGTAGAATCAAATTTTACACATGTGACATAATACTTTATTGTGTCTTCTATAGTGGAAAAAGTCACACACACATTTAAACAATATCATTTTGTCTCTCAGCCTCATTGTTAACATTTCAAGGAAAATGAAAGATTAGATCATCTTATGTTCAATTAATAATGTAACAAAATTAGATGGCAAACCAAAATAAATATAATATTTTATGTAATGGCAAGTTTAATTTTTTAATCCATAAAATTACCTTATTTTTATAACTTTTCATTAAAATAATACTTTCCAAAGCTCATGTAAAATGAACATTTTCTTTTTTAAATATATAATCATCGAGGATTGTTGAATTAATATTGTGTTTATGTTTTGAGCCACATAATGTAATACTTTACAAAAAAAATTATAAAGTAAATTAAAACTAAACAAGGATATATTTATTCAACTAAATGTTAAAATAGTTGGGTTCAGATTTACAAACATTTACTTATGTTTTGTTTCATGATGATTTTATTCTACTTATTTAATTATTTAAAATTTCCCTCAAGACTTCATCAGGGTTATTATATGAATATAAATTACTTACACTAATTTGTTAGGGGTAGGAAAGGCAGAGTTCAGAGGAAATGCACCCAAATTTGTGTGGAGGGTTGGAAAAACCATGTAGGAAAATATTCCCTTAGTACAACCAATTGAGATTTTAGCCATGATCTTTACATTATCACAGTCAAGAGCAAATCTTATCTGGCTTTAATACTGTAGCCTATGATTTTTTTTTTTATCATCACATACAATGCTTATAAGTGTTATTCATAATTCCCTCGTAATTTAACTATATTTTATAGGTCATAATATTTCGAAATTTTAGGTTACATTTTCTTGGTTCTAGTCATTTTAGGGCATTCATGATGAATTAAGTATATTTTATATGTGCATTCCTGGTGAAACTGCAACTATGCTTGAGAGGGTTGCGTTTGGAGGGGGTATTATTACTTCTGAAGCAGATATAATATGTAAATCAATATTATATTCAGCAGGATGCAAGAGTTTAGTTGCTAAAGTTTTTTCTTTGCACAGATATTCTTTAGTTTACATTTGTAAAATGTGTGTTTGATTTAGTCGTGTTGATTCATTAGATATTTTTAGGTCTTTTTTTGGTGGGTTTAAAGAACATTTTTTAGAGTTTTTAGGTCATTTTGTATGTCATCAAAGTTTGGGCCCTGGTTTTCACAAATCAATATGTGATGGTCGTACAGACTCAGTCTCGATGATGGAATCAACTTCACTTGTGGATACGGAGAGTTTGTGAAACAAATGGATTTACAAAACATTTTACTAATATATTTGGAAGAATCTACAGTAAAGGTGGATAAAAAAAAATATGTAAAAAGGAATAAACACAATATGGCTTTTACAATGAAAAGAACACGGTTCACACTTTACACTGCTGCCAATGGACAAGGAGGTGATGGCTGCCTCTTGAAGAAAATCAATCATTACCACCCAATCCCCTGACCTATGGATTAGGAATTGGGAAGGTTGAATTAGAGGAAGTGAACCCGCATTTGCGTGGAGGGATGAGTGGAAAACCATTTAGGAAAAACCACCCCCAGTTCACCCGACCGAGATTCGAAGCTCGATCTCCCCGTCCTCAGCAGTCGAGCTTCAACACGACAATATGGAGAAGAAGATAATCTGGGCGGGAAGAGTAAGGAACAAGGTGATTATGAAGAGAGTTGGGGGGAAAAGGAGGGTTGTCAAAAACATGAAGAAAAATTGGATTGGACACTGCCTGCAATGTTGGATGGAAAGAGGGTGTAAAAAAGTACCAGTTAATGGATAACGTCAAGGTGGGAGGCAGTTACAGACAGATAAAGAAGTCTGCCAAGGAAAAAAGGAGTGTGGAGAAACAGAATGTGATAACCTGCCATAAGGCAGAAAACCTAATAATAATAATAATAATAATAACTACCATTAAAGAACTCTTGCAAATACCTGCTGGTATATATGCTTGTAGTTGTACAAACCCACACAAACCATTAAAAATGATAAACCATGATCTAAAGATATCTAAGAGTTTGTTGGGACTAGGTTTTTCTAAACAAGAATATGTATTTTGAAACTTTGAATATAATTGAACACTTGACTAAAAGTCACTATTTCACAACTTCACGTGTGACTAAACAATACACTTCTTCCATTATAGACCTGTGGGTTGTATCGACCTTAGCAAACCATTTCATGGTCGATTAAACAGGGCATTAGATAAACTCTTATAGTGTTATCTGTGGGGTGAGAGGGGCTCTTAAGACGTCTGGTTCTAGCTGTATTACCTACCTAAGTTAGGTGTTATCTGTGGGGTGAGACGGGCTCTTAAGACGTCTGGTTCTAGCTGTATTACCTACCTAAGTTAGGTGTTATCTGTGGGGTGAGACGGGCTCTTAAGACGTCTGGTTCTAGCTGTATTACCTACCTAAGTTAGGTGTTATCTGTGGGGTGAGACGGGCTCTTAAGACGTCTGGTTCTAGCTGTATTACCTACCTAAGTTAGGTGTTATCTGTGGGGTGAGACGGGCTCTTAAGACGTCTGGTTCTAGCTGTATTACCTACCTAAGTTAGGTGTTATCTGTGGGGTGAGACGGGCTCTTAAGACGTCTGGTTCTAGCTGTATTACCTACCTAAGTTAGGTGTTATCTGTGGGGTGAGACGGGCTCTTAAGACGTCTGGTTCTAGCTGTATTACCTACCTAAGTTAGGTGTTATCTGTGGGGTGAGACGGGCTCTTAAGACGTCTGGTTCTAGCTGTATTACCTACCTAAGTTAGGTGTTATCTGTGGGGTGAGACGGGCTCTTAAGACGTCTGGTTCTAGCTGTATTACCTACCTAAGTTAGGTGTTATCTGTGGGGTGAGACGGGCTCTTAAGACGTCTGGTTCTAGCTGTATTACCTACCTAAGTTAGGTGTTATCTGTGGGGTGAGACGGGCTCTTAAGACGTCTGGTTCTAGCTGTATTACCTACCTAAGTTAGGTGTTATCTGTGGGGTGAGACGGGCTCTTAAGACGTCTGGTTCTAGCTGTATTACCTACCTAAGTTAGGTGTTATCTGTGGGGTGAGACGGGCTCTTAAGACGTCTGGTTCTAGCTGTATTACCTACCTAAGTTAGGTGTTATCTGTGGGGTGAGACGGGCTCTTAAGACGTCTGGTTCTAGCTGTATTACCTACCTAAGTTAGGTGTTATCTGTGGGGTGAGACGGGCTCTTAAGACGTCTGGTTCTAGCTGTATTACCTACCTAAGTTAGGTGTTATCTGTGGGGTGAGACGGGCTCTTAAGACGTCTGGTTCTAGCTGTATTACCTACCTAAGTTAGGTGTTATCTGTGGGGTGAGACGGGCTCTTAAGACGTCTGGTTCTAGCTGTATTACCTACCTAAGTTAGGTGTTATCTGTGGGGTGAGACGGGCTCTTAAGACGTCTGGTTCTAGCTGTATTACCTACCTAAGTTAGGTGTTATCTGTGGGGTGAGACGGGCTCTTAAGACGTCTGGTTCTAGCTGTATTACCTACCTAAGTTAGGTGTTATCTGTGGGGTGAGACGGGCTCTTAAGACGTCTGGTTCTAGCTGTATTACCTACCTAAGTTAGGTGTTATCTGTGGGGTGAGACGGGCTCTTAAGACGTCTGGTTCTAGCTGTATTACCTACCTAAGTTAGGTGTTATCTGTGGGGTGAGACGGGCTCTTAAGACGTCTGGTTCTAGCTGTATTACCTACCTAAGTTAGGTGTTATCTGTGGGGTGAGACGGGCTCTTAAGACGTCTGGTTCTAGCTGTATTACCTACCTAAGTTAGGTGTTATCTGTGGGGTGAGACGGGCTCTTAAGACGTCTGGTTCTAGCTGTATTACCTACCTAAGTTAGGTGTTATCTGTGGGGTGAGACGGGCTCTTAAGACGTCTGGTTCTAGCTGTATTACCTACCTAAGTTAGGTGTTATCTGTGGGGTGAGACGGGCTCTTAAGACGTCTGGTTCTAGCTGTATTATCTACCTAAGTTAGGTGTTATCTGTGGGGTGAGACGGGCTCTTAAGACGTTTGGTTCTAGCTGTATTACCTACCTAAGTTAGCTGTTATCCATGGGAATGGATGGGCTCTTAAGAATAAAACTTAAATCATCCTTGATGACGAACTTATTATTTCAATGTGTTTAGGTTTTACTACCCAATAAAAGTTTTCTTTAAATCACAGATTTCACTACATTTCTATATAAATACTTTTTCACATCAAACTAATAAACTAAACAAGGGGCACAGTTGTACAATGATACAGATAATCACAGACATGAGAGTTTTAATCGATGAAACTAAAAAATCATTTTTGAATTATTTTGTATTTACAAAACCATTCAAGCTCAAGACAACTTTTTTTTCCATTTAATCTGTAGCATATCACCTTTGTTACTGCTCTGCTTTAAATTATAATCGAAAAAGGACCTTAAGCATATGAAAACTAAACGTTTCAGTGGTATAACATCGACTCATTAAACCAAATGTCTCTGATTAAAATCCTGTGTCTAGATAGCGCTTTTCAAATACAGTAAAGTCCCAACTATTTTACGTTAAAAGAAACAAGAAACCCTCCACAGATAACCAGAAACCTGGATAATTCCATCACCGACCGATTTGTTTCAAAGCCTCCAAATTTTTTCTCTTCATATTTTTTTTTATTTACGGTCATGATAAGAAACTTGGAAAAACATTCACTAAACTAAATTTGAACCCAATAAGCTCTCACGACTTTTAAAAAAATTAAAATAAATTACGACAAAGCAATACCCGCAGCTGTAACACACGTCGACAGGAAGCTGACTCGTTTGAGTCGAGCGGCAGACAAATGTGTTGGGTTAAACAAGTTTAGTGTGAATATCTCCTAGACGACTCTCACTTGACGTAAAATATTGTGTTACCACCTTGGAAGATCAATGTCTTATTGATATATGTAAATTAATTAACTGAGATATAAATTGATGTTGAATTAACATAGACAAACATTTTAAAGTCCGACACCTTAGCTCAGGTGATAACGTGTCTGCCTACCAACCTAAGGATCCCGGGTTCAATTCCTGACATGGCCGAAAATTCATCATTGATGAAAATATGGATTTACCCCTTCACATTGATAAATTAACGGCCGGGGACTAGATGTTGCTCCTGTCCTAATCATAAGTTAGATTATAAGGCATATGAAGCTATGAGAGGTCTAGCAAGATGATGGTGGAAAATATATGGCTTGAATAAAAAACCACCCAGGCCATTGGCTGGAAACAGTAATGGATGTAAAAAAAAAGAACACTTTGAACTTGGCATTAATCTTTGTATTACATCACAAACTAAACGTTTTGTTTGATAATATTTTTAACACCTCGTATACAGTGTTGAATAAAAAACTATAGAGAGACTAGTATAAACATAAATTAACTTATTCACCTGCTTAAAATCTTAAACACGGGTAGGGAAAGAGTAAAGCCTGGTTACTTTCTATTATAAATACATGTTTTAGATTGAGCGACTTAAGTTTTATCAACACAGAAGATTGTGATTCAACTTAAAATAACCCCCTTCGGTGGCCGCATGATCTAAGGCGTCACTCTCACGATAGGATACGACTGCCGAAAAGCGGGGAGATCGGGGTTCAATCCTGGTCAAATGTACCGAGAGTGGTTACAATATATCAGGGTCAAATTAGGGAAGCCTCCTTTCACTTGTCGAGGTACACGGATATTTCATCATTTGTGTAAGGTTCTACAAAGAAAATCGACATACTCTTATTTATTAAGTCATTTTCCAGGGGGTTTTTTTATATCATTTTTATCTGCTACATTTGTTAGAGGGTAATGTTCTCTTGACACAATGTGATTCTTTTTTATGTAATAATTATTCTAATGAGTTAAGGATATGTAAGGTTGAATTGAGAGGGAGTGTACTCTCATTTGAATGAAGGTGTAGTGGAAAACCATTTAGGGAAAAACACCTAAGGTACACCCAACCGAGATTCAAACCCCGATCCCCCAGTCATCGGCAGTCTTGGTCTAGTGCGAGAGAGATGCCTTAGACCTTTCGGTCATTGAAGCAGGTAATGCACACTTACTCTATCTATCAGGTAAAGCTAGTACTAATACAAATCTGTAAAATCGACCTCATTGGCTATGGAACATTTAATGTTAGGAGGCAAAGCCAAATAGATCGGCTCGTGACACTAAAAAGGGTTAATTTTCGCTCTTGTGACTTTTCAATCGAGAATCGTCGCATATAGCTAAAAACTTATCCAGTCACAGTTTGTAGCTTTACATTATTACAGTGTGCGTGTCTGAATGACACAACTTAGTGTGAGCAACCAAATTCCCCTTCTTGTAAAACAATTTCCCACAGTCTCCACAAAGGTGATCTTCCTTGTCCTCCACGTGCGTCTTCTTATGAGTACTCAGATACCAGTGAAAATGGAAACTCTTCCCGCAAACGTCGCAAGTGTAGGGCTTGTCGTCGCTGTGAGACTTCAGGTGTTTCTGAAGCATCGCCTTGTCGTTGTACCCCTTACCGCAGATACCGCACACGTGGGACCGGTCGGCCGAGTGGTTGCGCCGGTGTTTCAACAGGTCCGAGCGCCGGGCGAACTCTCGGCCGCAGTCCACGCACGGGAAGCGTTCCCCCGTGTGGGTCTTGAGGTGAATGTTGAGGTTAGTCTTCCACTTGAACGACTTGCCGCAGATGTCGCAGGTGAAGGGTGTCTCCTGAGTGTGGACCCGGCGGTGGTCTGTGAGATGCGAGCGCACGCGGAACGTCTTGCCGCAGGTGTTGCAGACGAACGGCCGCTCGCCCGAGTGGGTCCGCTGGTGCGACTCGAGGTTGCGCTTCTCCCCGAACGCTTTACCGCAAGTGGGGCAGGGGTACGGACGCTCGCCAGTGTGCATTCGACGGTGGCGCTCCAGTTTTGCCCGGACGCTAGAAATGTTAGTCATAAAAAGTATAATGACAAGAATGTGAAGTGAGATAGTTTAAGGGGTATTGCCGAAATATTTAAATAATAAGTATACACCAACAAGTTTTGAGGAGTGTTTTTATAAACTCTTGGTTAACAAATTACAACCGCCGAAACCTATTTAAACATCACTGGTGAAGTTTAGAAATTATAAAATAAACACTGAACAAAATTAAATTAAATATTTTGGGAAATAAACCGACACCTTAGCTCAGTCGGTAGCGTGTCTGTCTACTTAGCTAAGAGTCCCATGTTCGATTCCCGGCATGGCCGAAAAGTTTATCAATGGTGAAATGTGGGTTTACCCTTTCACAATGATGAATTAACGGCTGGGGACTGGATGTTGTGCCTGTGTAAAATATATGGGTTGAATAAAAAACTGCCACAGGCTGGAAACGATCATGGATGGAAAGTAAATAACCAGAAATAGATTATTTGGCTCTTTAAATTCAAATTGTGGTCAACATTCATAATTTTAATGGAAATTTAACAATATCTCATATTTTTTATCTATGAAAAGACATGATCATCAATATGGATGAAATTTGCATTAAAATTTAGTAATGTCCTCTGTAATGTCCAATGAACCCTTCAAACAATGGGAAGGATAAAATTAAACCTAGAATGAGATTTTTATCGCTCAAAAAAAAAATCCGCCAACTCCAGTTTCTGAACCCAAGATCATCGGGTCTTAAGTTGAACACTTTACCCCAAGACCAACGAGGTCGACTATTTGTTGGTTAATAGTTAATCAACTGACCTGAATGCTTTGTCACAGAACTCACAGGAGAAGAGACCAGAATGTATTCGCTGGTGAAGCGTCAGGTCCCAGCGGACCACGAACCTCTTTCCGCACTGATCACACACGTGAGGGCGGACTTGCGTGTGAACAGCCATGTGAGCGTTGAGGTTAGTTCGCCGCATGAAGCCTTTGGAGCAGATCGTGCAAGGGAATGGTTTCTCAGGACGCTGAGGCAGTATGGTCTGATCCGTGTCGGTGTCTTTGTACCTGGACAGCAGGACAGAACATTAAGAACACCGCTGTGCGCCGCCTTATTCGAGTCTATGACATTTCAAAGTGGGATCCCGTCCCGCCAAATCGGGCCAGGCAGTCGTGTCAAGAGGGGAAAAGAAAACCTTCTCAGTCTCCTCTAGCCTATCTTATGAGACTGTATTCCCCGAGTGTAGCCACGCATATAAAACATGCACAGCAGGCAATTTAGGAAACGATAACCCTGTGCCCGCCGTCGACCCCTACCATCACCGGATAGCTGGTATTCCATCGGCGGGAGGAATTGTCTTTTTTTTTTCCCGTGTATTCTGGGCACACACATCTGGGAGTAGAAACTTGATCTTAGGAATCACCCTGAAGTGGGGCAGAGCAGGGAAAAAAAACACTTTCTCAAAAAAGTACAGATGAGAGTCTCGATAATTAGAGTATAATTCTAACACACTAAACCAAGTTTAAGAGCCTTGTTACCCGGTTCAGTGGTCGAACAGTCACTCTTGCGGTAGAATTGCCTGCTGATGACAGGGAGATCGGCGTGTGAATCCCAGTCGGGTCTACTTAGAGTGGTTTGTTCATAAATGGTTTCCCACTCTCCCTTAAACCGAATGCAGGTTTGATCAGCTCTAAAATACTTCCTTCCTCATCCCCCATAAGAGTACCTATCATATATGTGTACAATGAACAGGTAGTAAGACGAGGTGATAAAAAAAGAGCCTTGTTTTAAACATAAAGTAAAGAAACACATCAATATATTATAGTAGCAAATCTGGTAAAAGAGAAAGTTGCTTGCTTACTTGTTAGCATCATTTGTTAGTAGCACTGGAGTCCCGTTTATGGTAGCCAGCGTCTCATTCGCCTTCTCGGAGAATGCCAACTCCTTGGCTTGCTCTTCGATAGCATTGCTGAGGGACCTGGCCAGGATCTGGCTCTTGGTCACAGCGTCCGTCTCCGCGGAGTAGGTCATCATGTGGATTTTACCAGGATGGGAGTCACTGTCGATGGTCGCGTAGTCGATAGAATGGGTGTCTTCAGAATAGGGAGACACGTCTTGTTTGTCTAGAGTGTCGTGTTGTTGGTCCACCGTGTATTCGAAGGTGTGCGTCTTGGACGAGAGAAGCTGTTGCTCATTGGCTGTGAAGGTCAGCGTCTGAGGCTTTCCTGCGGCACTTTCCGGGAGGGGATCCGTGGAATATGACAAGGAATAAGTCTTTGGCGAGGAGTCCTGCTCCGCTTCAACTGTATAAGTAAGAGTCTTCCCACCCGATATGGAATGTATCTCATTAGCGTACGCCAAAGTATGAGTCTTGTCCGTTTCTGTGAAGATGTGAGGGTGCGTTTTGGTCAAAGAGGCGTCTGTCGGGTCGATGGCGTAAGCGATGGTGGGCGCAGCCTTCAGGAGCCCGGTCTGGATGGAGTCTGCTATGTCCTTGTATTTTAGTTCGACCATGAGGAGAATGTCCTGGCAATCCTCGCGGCCGTGGGTGTGTTCCGAGTCCACCTTGCCGAGGACGATCACGCTTCCGTCGTGTTGCACCGTCACGGTGTTCCCCGTTTCGTGGTCGGCCTTGACAAGATCGTCCGACCATCCGCGGGTGGCGCGAGGGTTGAAGAGAGGAAGGCAGCCAATACTGGTCTCGCCCAGTCCGCCAGATTTAGCGGGGTCTATTTCAGTCTAGAACAGTTAAATAGAGAGAATGGACAACATTGCAGTTTAGGTTGAACAAAAGAGTACCGGTGATAAAATTTTATTTTTATTTAAAGTGACTAGGTGTGAAGTCATGTACCATAACTCATGTTTAAGCCAGGGTGATTTAAAATTGATGGGGAAATACATCTTCTGTCGCTTACAACCTTTGATAGGGAGTAATAAGACATTTGAATAAGCGGGCTTAGTTCATTTTCGTCTACCCAAACCCTGTTATTTTAAGCTTAACTGACAAATATCCCAGTATTTTTCCTAGATCTCACAAAATTTAATCGGTTTTATAGGTGTGTGGTAACCCTGAATTAATACACATAAAACCGGAACAGGGAGTAAAACACCTCAGGGCTAAAAAAAAACTCAAATCAATACCACACACACTGATTGTTTGTGTTTAAAGGGTTTTGTGGAATGATTAACAAACCAAAATGTCTCAAAGTGACTGTGCTTTGCTAGCAAATTAATCCACTATTTTGAAATCGAGGTTTGAACTGATAAAACTATTTTTTTAATGTATTTATTTCCAGGTATAAAATTCCCTTCTAACCTGTATTTGAGACGAATCTGTGGCGAGTGTCTTCAGCGCGCCGAATCTAGTCTGTAGAATGGAGTCGAACTTGAACTCGGCGGAAAGACTCAATTCGACGAGGTCCACGCACATCTCCAGCTTCGAGACGCACGTGAAGCACACTTGCTTGGGTTTGAAGTCATCTTCTCGGACCTGCGACAAAACTAAGAGTCAGGACACACCCCCGTCATCAAGATCAAGGTCTTACCAAACCTTTCCTTCACCTATGACAAGAAATCTTGTGAATGTGGGGAATGCCAGGCCTCCACCGTGGTTTCGGATCCCACGTTAAACTGTAGGTCCTCCATTTCATCTCACAATCACCCTACCATTACACATTAGCGTAAGTGCGTATAACCAGAAAGGGTAGTAAGACACAGTGCTGATAATAATATATTCATAACATGCCTGAATATGAATTCTTGAAAAATTCCATAATTGACGATAAATGATAATGTAGGGCCTGTCTAGTTCACCTACTAATAAAATCATCATCATTATTATTATTAGCACCGCGTCTTACTACCCGTTCGGGTTATACGCACTACTAACAAGTAGCTATAATAATTAGGCCCGTACTTAAGAATAGACCCAATGAATGAAATAAGAGTTATTAAGAATGGAATCCGACTTTACCTTCCAATAGTAAGGATTTGACTTAACTTACGGTTTAGCATTAACTTACAATGATAGGCAGACACTTTTTTATTTTGATGTCTATTCTTTCTTTATCACGTTCCTTGCTACCAAATATTGGAATTACAACTTCACTGGTGTTAGCACATAAACGACAAACTGTAGAACCAAAGCTTAAGCTATTATCACTCCACATTTTTTTCAGACAATAATTCATCAAAAGATTATTAATTTAAGCTATTCGCCAATTATTAAATAAACTCAACCACTTTTACACATTTCTGATTTAATAGGATTTTATTAATACTTGACTAACTACGTCGACTTTCCTTAAATTAATTAACCACATATACACGTCCTTAAATTATTATAAACTAATTAACGCCTATTTAATCTGAGTATGTCAACCTAGCAGAAATCAACAAAAAAAATTATTATAAGCTCCCAGAAGTCTGCCACATCCACAATAAACTAACTTTTTTTAACCAACATTAGAAAAATAAATGAAACCAAGTAAAAATTTTGTTCCAAAATTTCTAATAGATGGCAATAAAGTAGAAAATTAGTTTTAAAAAATAACATAGAGAGCACTAGAGTCAAATATTAGTTTAAAAACAGTTCATAGAAAGCACTAAGATCAAGGGAAACTTGTGAAAAGCTTGCTTTTAAACAATATTAACCTAATACAAAGCTATAGGACGCTAGTTTAAGGTATCATAGTTTCTATATTTTAATCTGCGGAATGAGCACACATGGTGGCAATTATAGTTATAGGTGTAAAAATAGACCCCGCATGGTCGTGGAACGTGGTTCTGCCGTTATTTTCAGATTGATTTTTTTAAACTATATTAACCTAATACAGATATGTTGGGAACTAGTTTAAGGCGCCACAGTTTCTATATTTGAATCTGTGGAGCTAGCAAACATGGTGGTAATAATATTTCTACATGTATACGATGACTACATAAGTGTGGATCCTGGTTCTGCCGTTATTTTGAATATATCCCTTCAAACCATATTGGACTCGAAATTAGCACTGTGCGACCACCCTTTTAAGATGCCACAATTTCTGCTTTGATAGTGTTTCTAATGGCCTTCAGCGGCACTACTAATGGTGCTCTTAATTCGGTGCTGTTAATGCCAATCTGTGGCACTGCTAATGGACGTCGGTAGGGCTGCTAGAGGCCGTTGGTGGTGGTGCTAATGGCCGTCAGTGGCGTTGCCAACGAGCGCTCTAAATCTCCCCTACACAAGCTATTTCTAGAATTTGCAAAATCAATCTTCAAGTGAAAGTGGACGTGGAAAAATATCTCCTTTTAACGATGCTACTCACCCGCATAAATAATAAACGTATCAAAAGTAACTTTCTAAGTTGCTTTTTAAAACGCCTAATCGGGGGCTGTTTCATGCTTTATTTGATGATCATCGTACCGTCCACTTTTCAATCTCTGTTACTAAATCCTATGTATTTAGCAATTCATTATCCAACACTATTCTCAAATGAAAAATAAAATGTAAGTAAAACACAATCAATCTAGATCACTCTCAATTAGAGATTGGCTGTCTTTGGCAGGTGGGGAGACTGAGTTGGTACCCAAACAGCCACGCGTTATCAGCATTTCCACCGCGTCACGTCCGAGCCGCTAAAAAGTGGTCTCCATATAAACTTATTTTATTTTCAATTTTCTTATACATTTGTCCCGACTTCTTATTTTACTATAAATCAGGACTTTTTTGCTCTGTTCATATTACAATATACCTTATATATAGTTAATCTAAAATATTTACACATACATTTTCTGGCATATAAACATATACTACTACTAAAACTACTTGTCCTGTTATTGATCATTACCTATTTTCCTCGACCTGGGCCTTTTAGCAGCTAAGTCTACTATATATCAATACCATTATTTAATTTATAATAACTTATAACTATACTTGTCCCTATTTCCCTATTTAAGTTATTTTGACTATATACATTTATTTACCTATTGATATGTCTGCTTTGGACTTAAATCTAACTTAATCTACTTTATACCTAGTATCATCTACTCAATCGGTTTATATTGTTTCCTTCTAGGGAGTCCCCTTTTATTTTTCTTCTCTGGTCACTTCTTACCATGGTCAGTCGACATCCCTGGAGTGCTCGATAACTCCAGACAAGCATCACGCTTGTTTCCAAGCGAGCAGAGCTATTCGAATAAGGAACAACTTCCGATGTTTCATCTGTATCTACTTTACCTTCCTTCTCCCCTAGCTGACATTCCAGGCGTCCCTGTTTCATCAGTGATAGCAATCACTGGTATCACCGAGAAGCCTTTCCTCGGCTAGAGCACTAGATATATCCAGAGTACATCAAATTCTAATCCACCCTCCCTTTTATTACACTTTATGTGTTTTGTTTGACCAGTTTGGTAACGTCTAGTATAATGTTTCTTCCCCTTCTCCGTTTCCATCATCTTCACTCGCCACTTCTTCCTCAGTTGTTTCTTCCGGTCTGTTTTGTATAGAGTCTTGGTTCTGTCTTTTTCTTCTTTCTTTTTGTTCATCCATATGTTTGTCCCTTTCTACTTTCAATACCCTGTCTGCAGTGGCGTGCCGTCAATGGACTAGTAGGACTAGGCTAGTCCCCAGACATTTCTAGTTTATTTATTTTGAGTTAAATTTTAACGAGAAATAAAAGCATAAAATAAAATCTATCTGAGTCTCAATTTGCGTCACAATACTCAACGATATTCTAGCTATTTGTGCACTGCCCCGCCCCCACACCCCGTTCCCAATCTACAATGACAACTCACTAGCATCAGAAGCGCTGTCACAATACTCAAATGATATTCCCGCTGCTTGCGCGGACCCCTTCCCCTCTCCCAACTAACATCGGAAGCGCTCGAGTCTTATCGGCTCTTACCGGGGAAAGGACTATGTGAAACCAGCCTAGTCCGTCTCTCTAATAAGAGATATGCTAACACTTGGCGTTCTGTCACAGGTAAATGTAATTTTGGTTTGCTTCTTATAAGTGGTAGTGTTGTGGTTGTTAAGCTTATGTAATTGTTCCCATTGATGAAAGAGATCTTGTGAAGTGTTAAAGTGTCCGATTGTCAATTTAGTTTGACAGTGTTTGAAAGTGTGAAATATGGAAGGGGACTCGGATTTGAAAACTGTTCCCTCACAACAAAGCTTGGGGAAGGGACCTGAGACAAGTAGCAGGGTTAGTGAAGGTAGTTCAGTGGGATGTAGCAGTGCCTTTCTCAATGCTGTACTCTCGACCAATTATTCGCAGTTTTGTTTGGAGCCCTCACTTTTGAAGAATATAATAATTAATAATATATATTTAGCACCGCGTCTTACTACCCGTTCGGGTTATACGCTTTAAGTACTAATTACTCTATTGGATTAGGAATTGGGAAGGTTGAATTAGAGGAAGTGAACCCGCATTTGCGTGGAGGGAGAGTGGAAAACCATTTAGGAAAAACCACCCCCAGTTCACCCGACCGAGATTCGAACCTCGATCTCCCCGTCCTCAGCAGTCGAGCTCAACACGACATGCGCGTTAGCCAACTACGCCACCGAGGCGGGTCTTTTGAAGAAAAGCAGCAAGTAATAATGAAAAGTAGGCCAACTCCAGACATTTCTGCTAAAACAAAAATGAAAGACTATACACGTATTTATTTATGTATTTGTTTGTTTATTCCATGTCTAAATATTGTGAATCGGTTGGAGGGAGATAATTTGCCTACCCTATGACCTGTAAAAGTGTATTTGCTAAGTTATCATATTGTACATTATATGGAGAGTATTCCTCTTTAACCCCATAATGAAAGGTGTCTTCAAACCTAGTCCTCTTTGAGAAAAGTCACCGCACGCCACTGCCTGTCTGCTTCTAATCAAGATAGCTCCACCGGTCCACATCCCTCAATATATGGTATATGGCATAGGTCTGTATAGGTATTAGTAGCTCCTCCCTTTCCCTTTTAGTAAATATACATTTCAAGGTCACATGCTGCCTCTCCTCAACAGCAAAGAAAGGTTTCACTCAATCTCACCCTTAAAGCTATAATTCAACTGTAGGTTTCGCGATGAGCATCGCCATTTTTGGTGGCGGAGACAACCACTCAGACAGTTAACAGTGCCACTGAAGTGGCTCAGTCTGAAGGGGGCATTTTTTTATATATTTTTTAGTACCGCGTCTTACTATCCGTTCGGGCTATACGCCTATGTACTAATCACGCTAATGAGTTAGGGATGAGGTAGGTGTAATTTAGATAAAGTGCACCCATATTTGCAAGGAGATATAATGGGGTGTCAGTTGCCGCCCTTAGGATTTATAAAATATACTCTTTTAACATGTATGCCTTAAAATGACAGTTACATACAATTCTATAATGACAACAAATGACCTATAAACTATAATTTTTTACAACCTGGTGATTATAAACAAAGTGTATGTACTTATGTGTATATGGTTATTAAAAATCGAGAAATACAAAGCAAATAAAGGCGTCTTTAATTTACAAAAATTCAGAAATGTTAATGAAACATTGACAACATGAAGACTAAAATTGAAATTGCGTTTGGCTGCGTTATCATTACATTAGTGTCGTGTGCCAATTTGATAAACTAGGTGGATCTTGGAAATATAGTATACTTTAAATTTGTGTTTCTATTGTCAATTTAGTTAAATACAATTATAATGTGTATTCCATCTCATTGATTAAAATCAAGACCTGTTTCATATATTTTAATTCAATCCAGTGCGTTTATAAAATATATTAATTTTTATATTAATCAACACTGAAAAATAATTTTCTAAATAAAATGAAGAAACAACGTAAAAAGCGCAAGAAGATTAATTTTAAAATAGAATAAATGTGCAAAAGTATTAGGTTTAGCACGTTGTTCTTGAAACACATTTTAAAATAATAATTTATCTCCACAAATAATTTGGCAATGCAAATATTTTTTTAAGAAATTGAAGTTTGTAGTTCAGTTAAGTAACTAACGAATTTAATCAGGCTGAAATTCATTTTTACATAACTCGTTAGTAAAACTACAAAATGGGAGGTTATGTTATCTTGGCTTTAAAAATAACTTTTACATCAAACTAAAGGCAGGTAAGTGCTAAATAAAATTACATAACCCATTTATAAATGAGTTTACATCCTTTAAATAAAGTAAAATTTATATTTTTCAAAGTTGTTTCTTTGAGAATCATACAGAAATAAACTCGTTGGCCTACCTCATATATCGAAATGGGAGAGATACTTCGACATTGGCTATGCACCAAGCTAGGCGTCGCGCTTGACTTGGAAACCAGATATTTTGGTGAACATATTAATGACGGAGTCCTTCTTGCACAACTACTTCATAGCTATGGTGTAATCAACTCAGAGATCCTAAATACTATCGTAAAGTCGGAGAATCTGGCTGTTCGACTCAATAATTGGAAGCGGTTACAAGTTTGGATGAAATACATTGATTTAGACTGTGATGACCAGACAATACAGGAAGTTGCTCAAGGAAAAGGATCCACTTCACTTCGTTTGTTCTACCAGGTATTTTTATGCCTAGAAAATAAAGACCTTTTGCATTTTATCACCAAAAAAATAACAAATGAATACCCTAGTAGTACTCGATTTGAAGTTAAGAGAGTGTCAGAAACGGATATAAAGACACCAGCTCCTCCTAAACAGCACCCTCTTTCAGTCCAACTCGTGGAAAAAAGGAATATTGTTGAATGGCACAAAGTAAGGCATGAACAAATGTTAGAAAAATGCAAAAAGCTAAGAGAAAAACACAGAGATATACTTAGAGGGAAACTAGTTTATTACGACCCATGTATTACATGTGACATAACAAGAAAAACTAAAGATTCATTGAGAGATAAACAAATATCCGTGGTAAGACGGGAAATGGATGAATTTTCTAATAAGTTTGCGTATCAGCACAATTTGTCCTACAAAGATCTTGTGAAGCTACAAATGAAAGGTGAACAAAACTCAACTCACACCCTTTTAAATAATCAGGACGCAAAGACCTTTGTTTCAACCATCAATCAACGAACCCGGAAACAGGCTGCAGCCAAAGCACTAAAACTTAAAATAAGAAAGATTCTTCTCACTGAGCTTTGGGACCGTTTGATGAAAGATCAAGAGAAAAGATTTGACCAAAATGTGGTGAAAAAACTTTTAAAGCAGTCACAGTACGAGAAACAAATTGCCACAAAGCTTTATCAAGTTCACCAACAACGGAACGTAATAGTCCAAAATAGAATTACTGCTAATAAATTAATATCTGATCAACGTGAAAAAGAGTTTACAGCTGAACTGCTGAGAAATCAAGTTATGATGGACGAAAAGAAAGATTTCTCGGTTTTTGAGACGAAAAGGAATTTGGAGCTTCATAAGCGCCTATATGAGGAAAAGATGCAAATTAAGTATAAGAAACATTACAGATTATGTGCTGAAACTATTAATGCTTTAGTTGATATGGCTGTGAAGGCTGCTGTTTATAAAAGCATTAATAACGGAATTATTCCAAAGAAAGAATGGAATGAATGGAAGGAAATGTTCTTTAAAGGTAAACCTATTTTTGATACGATAGATGATTTGGAAAATCTTATTGATAACTGTTTGGTGGATGAGATCAAACCTCTCGTTCAGTGTGAATTAGAGAGACAAGATGTTTTAAATGAGCACGATTTCGAGGAGTACATGCAATTGACAGGTCCTTGGCTCGTAGAAGAGTTGGACCTGGAATTGAAAGACACCTCAGAGAACTTGACGATAATTGGATTTATTGTTCACAAACTTCTTGGTCAAAAGTATCCACTTCCACCCATACCCCCTCCAGCTGACCTACCTCCAGTGACTGTGGCGGCCGCAGTAGTCGGTTTAGCAGACGACAATATAGTAAGTTTATTGCAAGAGCTACTTCTCAAGAAGGAAGTTAAAGTTATTTCCTTGGAAGATATTATCAACTTTTGTCTTGAGTCATACAAACAAGAAATTAATTCGTCAGGTGTAGATGAACCACCTTTGGCACAGGCAACAGCACCAAGTGTGAAAGATTCACAGCTCGAAACCATGAGTAACAGCCAGAATTTTTCAAGGAAAAGAAGTGTTTCGATAAAATCCATTCATAATGATATACCTCTTATAAAAGTTAAGAACGATGAAGATCTGACATCGATATACATAAATACTGCTAAATATACTGATAGGAGTGCTGAAAAAGTGTTTAGAGATTCGAATTTAAATAAGGAAACGCAAACACCAATAAATATAATGCTAGATGATACTGAGTTTGTATCAACCAAAAAAACACTCTTAGGGAAACAAGCTTTCGAAACATTAAATGTAGGGCAGCAAATTAGCAGTGAACTGTTGGTTGAAATGTTGATCGAGTACTTAAAAGAAAGCAGACACATGAAAGGCTGGGTAATTTTAAACTACCCTAATACATATTCAGAGGCCGCTTTGTTGGAAAAAGCGTTAACGGGACAGGACATTTCTCCCATTGAACAAGAAAAAGACGTAATGGAGGAATTTGAAGGTACGAAGTCAAGACTGTTGTCAAACGATGAGTTGCAAATGGATGTGAATAAGCTACGAATATCAAATATAGTACCTAATACTCATCCTATCCTAAAAATCGGGCCATTTAAAACTTACCTGACAGCTTATATTAAATTAAAAAAGATCCCCTCTGAAGTATCCCTTAGTGATGAAGAAGAAATAGAAATATGTCAAGATGAAGAATGCCCTCTTGAAAGGTTGTACACTGAGCAGGGGGCTAACTACTCATTTAACTACAAATATTTCAACTTGGAAACTATAAAACAGCTAGCAAGATTGATCATAGGGGATTTTTCCCTCCCAATGAAATCCTCCGTGGAACTGTTTGGTGAAGTAGTGAATAACTTTGAAACAAAACTTGGAACCAACGATAAGAAGGCGAGGTCAGGAATAATTAAAAAGAAAGCATTGAAAAGCAACGGATCAAAAGACAAAGATGAGCCCTTAAAAGAAATCTCAGAGGTGCCAGAACCACATATGTCTGAAACCCCATTGCCATCAGAAAAACAAGCAGACACAATTGAGACAGAGCCTTCCAAAGGGAAAAAAGTAAAAGGCAAGAATGATAAGGTAAAAAAAGAAAATAGTAAAAAGGAAACAGAAAATAAAGCAAAAGAAGGAAAAAACAGGAAAAATAAAGATAAAGGGTCGAAAAAAGACAAAAAGGGTAAAGCAAAGAAAGACACATCTGAACAAGAAGTTGAAGATAAATCCCCACAAAAACCAAATGACAATAATGATATGGAAATAGAACAATATAATATCGAAAAAGATGAAATGAAAGATAAAATTAAAGAAAATTCAACGATACAAGATATACCTATGGATATCCCTCAAGTCTCAGTTTCAAAACCAGGAGAGGAGGATTGGGAATACGTTAATCTTAGTCAGCCAGAGGATGTTTTGAATGCCCTAGCTTCCATTTGGGAGAACTTAGAACTAGTTTACTTAAAAGACTTCAAACAAACATTGTTCCTAAAACGCATACACTACTCAAAAATACTACCATACAAAAATTTTGTCAAGGATCATATGGAAAACTTTATCAAACGTCCAGACGAAAAACAACAAATTATATTTGATTTTCAAACTAAGTATAACAAGATTGAAGATGACTTTCGGCAAGACACGGATATGAAAAACGAACTCCATTGCAGAGTAACGGAGCTTGAAAGTTTATTATTAGACATTTGTGACAAGAGGAAAGTAGATTCAGAAAATGAAAGGCGAAGAATAATCAATAACAATTGGGTTGCAGAAGAAATGGGTGCTCTGGTGAACTTATTTATAACGGCCGCTCAGCTTGAAGTAGACCGTTTCGTTGACACGACACAGTTGCTTCACGACTATTACATCACCATGCTGAAAAAAATGCCTTCGGAGTCCAGAGTAGAGAAATTTCTAATCCCCAGAGTCAATGTGGGGAGAGAGGCTAACGAGATGGTTGAAACGGAAGTTAAATCAAGGAAAATCAAAAGTGAGGCATCAGGTTTCACTCGACCTTCTGACATCAGAACGGCCATCGCAAAATCACTTCTGAGTGTCCATTCAAGCGCCAGCACGGCCAAAGAGTTTAACAGTTTCATTACAGATTCCATATGTACTGCGATCTCCCAGGTGGATCAAATCAATACTATGTTTCAAGATGTTATTAGTAAAGAAGATGAAACTTTAAACACAACCAAAGAAAACCTCAAAGTTGGAAAGAAAAAGACAAGGAAAGGTGAGCTATCCCCTGTTGAACAAATAAGCAAAGAAACGTTAGCGATTAGAAACTCAAGTAAAGCTTTGTTTGAAGAATGGCTCGCTGGTCTCAGTAACGAAGTAATGCGCGCAACGTTCAGGCTAAAATTAATTATGGCCAGGGCTCATGTAGAGCTCGACCAAATTATGGAAGAAATGAAGTCATTGTTCCACACTATACACAAGGAGATAACTCAACGGTATAAGGGTGAAGTTGAAAGCGTAGAAGCTCTGTGTAAAGTTTTAGGCAACGCCATAGAAGAAGAGACGCCCATCCAACAGGAACTCGCTCTGGACCAAGACAAGTTTTTCGTTCACCCCAACATTTTGCTGTACCCTGACCCACCACCGCCCCCTGCCCCTATCTTGGAAGAACGTACGACACATTCTGAGTTCAAGATAGGTCAGCTTGAACTGTTACTGGAGAAGTTCAGGTATATGTCACCGAGTGGAATGATGCCAGAACGAGCCTTTGTTTACGTGTTGGAAGACCTTGTGGTGTGTGGGACTGAACATGGTGTCGGAAAAATTCTCCCAAAAATATGGGACGAGCTTTCTCCTCATGATATTCCGATAGTAGTTGAGAATATCTTCGGGAGTATAGAGTATGTGGACTGGAAAGACTTTTTGATCTACGGTCTGCAGATTCGTTTTCCAACACAAGAAGAACTTCTTGGCTTGCGCACACTATTCAAGAAAAATGATCCACAAAATCAAGAAATAATATCACTCGGGGGCTACCATCAAATACAGTTTTGGTTCGAAACAGATGAGTCATCCAAAGATCCTCAGCTATTGTTGCGAGTAAAGAAAATCAAAGCCTTTTTATTCATTCTGTTCCAAACAGAAGACAACTTCACCAATTACACTGCTCTTCTCCTCGCTTTCTGCAAGGATGCCGATCCTAAGCAAGGACTTGCGAAAGCCTTAGCTTTATCAGTAGATGGATTGGTGAGGGTTAATGAAGTAGAAAACAAAGAACATGAAGATGAGAAAATAAAATTAGAAATTATGAAAAAGCAGGAGGAGGTAAAGAAATTTGCTATGGGAATGACTGGGACCATACTTGATGAGGTTCTGGAAGATACTATTCAGACAGTGGAAGGTCTGACATTGAAAGAAGTTCCGAACAACGATAATGGGATGCTCATCAACACAGACCCTTCTAGTGAAATTACTGTCAACGTGATAGATCTTGAAGAGTTCAAAACATGTAACGCAGTCTATAATCTCGCTTTGCCCGATGATTCTGAAGAGTACAAGCTTGTAGTCTCTCTTCCTTTCAACGTTATCCTCTCAGTGCTGACAACTTGCTTTCCGTGGCACGCTCGGTTGTCATTCATGGATGAAGGGGCCACGAGCCTGAGTGAAAGCTTGGAGACCGCTTTCAGGGAGCTGGGCGAACAAGAGGATTCAGTCCCAACGGTGGCTTTCTTCCGACACTCTTTCGTCGACAAACTCTTATCGAGAGTTTTTAAGTTCAAAATCTGTGACTTCTCAAAAATAATATCCGATGTGATAAGTTTAGAATTTAAGAAACCAAACCAACTTATTTGAATGTGAACGCTTCAAGTAATAAATTGTAATTAAAATTAGGAAATAAAATGTACATTTGATCGTGTGTTTGGTTGGTGAATCATTAATAAAATACGTAGGCTAACGGAGACCTTGTTCTAGGTACATCTAATAGATATAAGGTTGGTTGGTGATCCAGGCAGAGGGTTAACCATAGAGTGAGGATCAGTCATGTAATCCTAAAATGATTAGTGCCCGTGGTTTTGTTGAGTAGCAAATTGGAGGGTTTGCACCAAAGGTGTGTTTTAAAAGAATCAGTAACTGTTACGATAATTTCCCACCTAGGACACGTGTACTTAACAGAGTCAGCTTCAAATTATAATTCATTTTGTGAACACATCTCCAGACTAAATGTACCTTTGTTGGTCGAGGTCTCATAAAAGCATCCAAACAGCACCAGGCTTCCACTAAACCATTACTACGACACTGGCGAAGATTTTTTTAAAAATATAATTCTCTCCCATTAATTCTACCAATTAATTTTGTAACCTGATTTCTGCAAATTTTTCTCATTATTTTGAACCGGCAGTCGTTTTGGAATGAACATTTAAAAATACTTACAAATATAAATGTGACAAGAGCTAAGATTAAAACATAAGAATGTTGGCTTATAGCATAGTGTTAAAAAAGTTATGGCTCCATATCACATGACTTGACGTATGAATACGTGAAAGCAGAACTAGTAACTTTTCTAATTATCAGATAAGGTTCATCCTAAGAAAGTAAATCTAGTGAATTTTCTAGCTGTCAGATAAGGTTCATCCTAATAAAGTAGATCACGTAACTTTTCTAGGTGTCAGATGAGGTTCTTCCTAAGAATGTAGATCTAGTAACTGTTCTAGCTGAGAGATAAGGTTCTTCCTATGAAAGTAGATCTAGTAACTGTTCTATCTGTCAGATAAGGTTCTTCCTATTAAAGTAGGTCGCGTAAATGTTCTAGCTGAGAGATAAGGTTCTTCCTATGAAAGTAGATCTAGTAACTTTTCTAGCTGTCAGATAAGGTTCTTCCTATGAAAGTAGATCACGTAACTTTTCTAGCTGTCAGATAAGGTTCTTCCTATGAAAGTAGATCTAGTAACTGTTCTAGCTGTCAGATAAGGTTCTTCCTATGAAAGTAGATCTAGTAACTGTTCTAGCTGTCAGATAAGGTTCTTCCTATGAAAGTAGATCTAGTAACTGTTCTAGCTGTCAGATAAGGTTCTTCCTATGAATGTAGATCTAGTAACTGTTCTAGCTGTCAGATAAGGTTCTTCCTATTAAAGTAGATCGCGTAACTGTTCTAGCTGAGAGATAAGGTTCTTCCTATGAAAGTAGATCTAGTAACTTTTCTAGCTGTCAGATAAGGTTCTTCCTATGAAAGT
>CABEEJ010005909.1:0-45020 GCA_901482245.1 Timema douglasi | reverse complement strand
ACAAACGTCGTAGTGAAACGTGCACTAGCTGCTGCCCAATGTATCTTCATAATCGACGATCGAACACAATCTATGCCTATACAGTCTGTTGTCAATGTAGAAGCGATTTCATCATCCACTTGCATAATTTCAAGCGCCCCAGCTGCAGATGTACTGGCACCGTCGTTGATCCGAACGGCCGCATTCATTCTTTTAATGTCCCCAGCACTGCTTGACTCGGTCATATGATGTTTTATTATTACCATTCGATTGTTCTTGAGAAGCCCTTCCCAACCGTATACGATCTCTGTATTTGTTTTTGGCTTTTAAACGCGTATAGGCCGACATTATATATTTTTGATAACATTTTTTTATTCTAACACTTTGTTATATTCACTGTCACTACTTTAAACTAATGTTTTATATACAATCAATATATTTTGACGACAGCAGACGATTAAAATTCAAACGAACATCGTAGCTTCTCCGAGTCAAAAGTTATACTAATTGCAAATCTCGATACGCAGCAAAATAACCTCAAATTGGCGGCGCTTCCCCCTCCACCACGCGCGATGCGTCACTGTTCTCGCTTATTAGCTTATCGTAATGAATTCTTTGATCTTCTAGCTATCCAGTGGTATAACTTAATTTTGGATGTAGAGGATAGATTCGAAACTACAATGACAAACTGTATTTTTGATAATATTTTTTTATTCTAACACCTTAATATATTCATTGTTACTACTTTATACTAATGTTTTACATAAAATCGATAGATATTGACGACAGCTGACGATTAAAACTTAAACGAACATCGTAGCTTCTCCGATTCAAAAGTTATACTAATTGCAAATCTCGATACGCAGCAAAATAACCTCAAAATGGCGGCGCTTCCCCCTCCACCGCGCGCGATGCGTCACTGTTCTCGCGTATCGTAATGCATTCTTTGATCCTTTAGCTAGCCAGTGGTATAATTTAATTTTGGATGTAGAGGATAGATTCGAAACTACAACGTCAAACTGTATCCCCCGATTTTGTTATCATTAGGTTTTTTGGATTGCCCCCGTATGGTAGCAAATTTAAAGACATATTCACGCCAAAAACTTTTTTTTTTACCAAATGTAGATAATAAATTAATCTTTGAATATAACCAATATTTATATTATTTTAAATATATATTTCATTATATTTGGCCTTAAAATATTTTAAAATAAAAATTGTTTAATTAAAATGGATTAGCAAAACAACTAAGAATACAATATATATAATTAATAAATAAAGATAATAGTAGTAGTGCTTCCCAAATAAAATGCCTAGTGAGCCACCGAGACCGCAATTTAATATAAGCAAAGTGCTCACATATTTATCTAGATAGCAGCACAAATGTGGAGACCACCATACAAACATATTAACACAGAATTAACAGGTCTTTCCTGTTAACTTGATCTTTGATAAATAATATAATCTTTTTTCTGTTCTGTACTGACTGAAAATTATATCTAGTCATGAATCGTACTATTAATAAATTGTTATTAATAAAAAAAATAAAAAATGCACATTTTAGCACAACGACGTTAAATGTTTCAAATGAATCGTTAAAATTTGAAACGAGGTATATATTAATTAAGCTGTTAATGCTCAGAATTTACTCAATTCATTATAATCTTAGGTTATGTTTACAATTCTATAAAGTTGTTGCCTCATTTGAATTCTCTACTTCTGCTTATTGCCTTTTTTTTTTCTTTGCCATTTTCCAGTACTGTGGTACAGGGTGGAATTATTTACACTTTCTTTGTAATTTTACCGAATATTTATTTTTTATCAACACACAATAAGATTAGTAACATTTCAATTAAAATAAAATTAATATTTAAAAAAATATTTAGGATTTTAAAATTAAATTAAAACTCGCTTAAATTACTCAAAAACAGCCTACTGTTAATGGGTAAATTTTTTAAACTAATATATTTAATATAGATATATTTTATTAAAAGTGA
Organism: Timema douglasi; assembly: GCA_901482245.1. Classification (NCBI taxonomy): domain Eukaryota; kingdom Metazoa; phylum Arthropoda; class Insecta; order Phasmatodea; family Timematidae; genus Timema; species Timema douglasi. The sequence continues at coordinate 43,044 of CABEEJ010005909.1, read as the reverse complement.
GGAAATTGAACTAATATAGCCTAATAGAATAACAATGTAAATATAGGTGCATGGCTTAAATTGGTGTGTTGGTCTTTTCAGTAGGCTTTAGTGCAAAATATTTATGAATCCTGATACTTCAGGAAAAAAAATTTGACCCTTGAAGATTAGGTTTTGTTAGTTTGGCATAACTTTTTAATACAAATTTGTTACCTTTTGATTAGTATTAAAATACTTTTGGTTCTATGTTGTGACAATTGTTTGAATATTTAAGTTCTTCTGTGATTTAGGTGAGTTCTGCTTTATTTTTGCAGAAACATAATTTTGTTATCATTAGACACTTGCTGTGATTGTTGTGTAGGTAAGCCTACATACTAATGATAAAAAAATAATATATTTATTATAATATAACAAAGAAAAGTGTAAAGAATTTTACCCTCATATCCCCAAAGAAACTTATTTGTTTAAGGAGTGGGTGGGGCATTTAATAAAACAAGTATTTTTTGAGGGGCTTGACCCACAAAGTCNGGGGGGGGGGGGGGGGGGGGAACAGGTCAGGGAACACTTCTTCAACAAATATTTAAATTGGATGCCCTTAGAAGCTACATGGGTTGGTCTTCATTTGAAAAGCTATTTGGAATGGTCTTCTCCCAGAAATTTTGTTAATTGAAATCCTCTACAAGCTATTTTGAGTAGTCTTCCCCCCAGAAATTGGATGACGTGGAAGCATTTTTGAGTAGGTCCACTGTCCCATCAATTTAAAAAAATAAAGATTCCTCTATAGGCTGTTACACTATTAAATTACACATGCTGGACACAAGTGCCCTTTTTTTACCCAGCGGGGCTGCCATTCTGTAGATTAAAAATTAACATTGTTATTTCTATAAAATTAACTTACTATAGGCCTACTGGTATTAGGGTACATACCATTCACTGATGTATCTATGTAAAGCAATATAAGTAACCAAACTTTTTTTAAACTTTAATTTTTTACAAACAAGAAAAAGAAAATTAGCATTGTATTTAAGTTTCACCCAAATGAATTATGTCATAAGTTTAATTCCAATTGTTTAGGAACTCCAATAATTTTATGTTGGCTTTAGTAATAATCATGAACCTTGACTCTAAGGTCTTAAATGGATATATTTTACATGAGGTTTAAAAAAAAATTAAAACATATTACACTGCTTGAAATATTTAAAGTAAAACATGAAAAAGTTGCCCAACACTTATCTCAGTCAATAGCAATAGTCAATACTGAGCTAAAGGTCCCAGGTTCGAGTCCTGGCATGTCTGAAAAACTTATCATTGTTGAAATGTGGGTTCCCCCTTTCACAATGATGAATTAATGGCCAGGGGCTGGATGTGGTTTCTGATCTAAAGTTAAGTTAATTTATAAGTCGTGTGCTGGCACAATCAGTTGGGTCAGAAAGTGCACTATAAATATGTCAAATAAATGAAAACGTCTTGCAAGAAATTTTTGTCTTTTTATTTTACCTTATTAGTCTATGTGAACAAAATTATAAGAATTCCAATAGCACCTGCCATTTATGTGTGGTGGTGTTTTGAAGATGCGGAGTTTGTAGCTTGATTTACAAACTGGCCAGCCTTAGACACTTGTGGTGTAAAAACTGAAGAGTTATGTCAGTTTATCCCATTCACATAAAAATGGTTAGTATTGGCTGCATGTATAATGTTTAGTCGATTTTACATTCATGTGGAAACCATTATTGTTATATGTTTGTTTAGTTATACAGGCTCTAATTGCTGAGACAATGTTAAAGATTTTAAAAATATTCCATTAACAACACAATTTTTCATATACCATAGTATACTTTTGGGTTAAGAAACCATCTACACAGAGTGGTGGTTTATCAGTCTAAAATGTTACTCGCGCACTACACTTTGTCACTGTTAGTAATCAGGTCAGGGCTCAAATCCTGGCCAAATTAACTGGCATAAGTCTAACACCTTACGACAGTCAGAAAGTTATGTGTGTATGGGGTTCTGGATCCCATACTCATCATGGTCAAAGATTTACTATTGGTAATAGGTCGAATGGGGTACTAAATTGTTGTAGTTTTCTTAGTAAAAACTCGCCTCGGTGGCGTAGTTGGCTAACGCGCTAGTCGTGTTGAGCTCAACTGCTGAGGACGAGGAGATCGAGGTTCAAATCTCGGTCGGGTGAACTTTTTTTTCCTAAATAGTTTTCCACTCTCCTTCCACACAAATGTGGGTTCACTTCCTCTAATTCAACCTCTCCAATTCCTAACCCATTAGCGTAATTAGTACTCAAAGCATATAACCCGAACGGGTAGTAAGACGCAGTGATAATAATAATAATAATCTTAGTATTACACTAGTTTTTAAGTTGTGTGTTGATATAGACCTAATCATGGTTTTCCAAAAGTTTAAAATAATTAAACCCAATAAAAAAATATCTGCAGTTTATTTTATCAAGTGATTTTTTAATAGCTTGTGGCAAATGCAGGTGCATTTACTCCTAACAATCTTCCCTATTCTTAAAGCACTAAGCTTATATTTATTAATTAAATTATACAAGTTCCTGATAGATGAAACACAGGGCTGTGCCATATGTAGGACTAAGTGTAAATATAAATATGGTCTTGCTGAGCTTAGCATCACTAAAATCCCCTATTGATAACAATCTGAAATGTGAACTAATGTCCTCTTGGGAAGGCAGATACAGCTGTTTGAAATGTTTCATAGAAGTATGTCTACCACTCGTGAGCTGTTGGTATTGTCTCCCGGTTATTATTTTGGTGCAGACCAATATGGTATTTGGTGATAAAATCGTAACTTTTATCAAATGTAAATCTAAGGTTGTAAACAACTTTATTATATTATAATCAATCTTATAAAGTATGAATGAACTATCTAACTATAAGAAAATGCACCCACATTTGTAAATATTTAGGGGAAAAATTATTTGTTTTATCTGATTTGTATAAACCACCTTCAATTTGATATGACAGAATTCATAATCTTTATAATGATGGTGACAACGCTAAAAAACACAAAAATACATGATTATTTACATGACCAGATTTCAAATGTATTACCATCAAATGTACATATACACTTTGTATTAATTGCCAAGTTTCTTTTATAATAATTGTCAATCTGTCCCAAGGGGATAAAATCTTGCAACTGCTTGTTCCAAAAGACCTGTAATCCAATTTAAGAGTGGAATGGTCTAAATAAGCTATTTAGAGTGGTAATTGTCTAGGTAATTGAATAAAATTAAATACTTCTTAGAATGTATTTGAATTAGGCATATGTAATCTTTCCATGGTAAATATTTGAAAATTATATGCCTCTAGAAGCTATTTGATGTTTGATGCAAAGCAGTTTCATGTGTGGGAATATATAAGAGAGAGTAGAAATAAATCTAGAGGATTGGAAAATTTATTTCAATGGGTGGGAGCAGGAAAAAATTATTTCCAAATGGGAGGGAATGCAACTCTTCCCCCCCTTAACTGGGTTTGCATTCACTGCCCTTTTCAATATACAAATCATTTCATATACATATTTTCACCTAAGAATGACAGCAATGTACCTTCTGGCACTCTTGGTATGATATTTTTCTGGCAACTGTTTCATAATTTTTCCCTTCGCTAAAGCACAGAACTTGACTTTTTTTTAGCACCGCGTCTTACTATGGTTCGAGTTCTACACAGTATGTACTAATTACACTAATGAGGAAGGTTGAGTTTGAGGAATTGTGTCTGCATTCCCTTGGAGAGAGAGTGGAAAGCCCTTTAGGAAAAAAACTTTTATTACACCCGACCAGGATTTGAACCGCATTCTCCCTGTCATCGGCAGTCTTGTCTATTTTGAGAGTGACACTTCAGACCATGCAACCACTGAGGCAGGTTTTTGACATCTTAAATTATATGAACACCACTATAAGCTAGCTGTAATTTTTAATTTTGAGCTGATACGGTAGCTCTTTTTGGAGATATTTAACTTTGGAACTAACCTCTTTTTAAAATTTCTTGCAACTTAATGGGGAAAAAACAATAAAAATAGAAGGGGCATAAATACATGACTTTTTTTTTTACACAACATCTTATTGATAATTCTTACAAAACCAAATCTTCCAGTCATTTTTGTTTATGGTTTTGACACAGATGCAAAGCTGACCCCCTTCAATTTTGATTAAATATGAAAACAGTTAAGAAAAATAATCGTCTGGCTTCAAAATGAGTTGTATGAACCCTCGAGAGCTCGCATTAAGCTCATTTGATTCCCCTTTAGTTAGATACAGGCACATATCAGAATTTTCTTTCAGAGAGGGGAGGGGGGCCTCATTCTTCAAATATTGCTCAATGATGACGATCATCATAAGGCTAAACAACATGGGGAGGGGGGTGGACGAATCTGACCTGCACAGAGAGAAATATATAAAAATTTCTTACAAAAATATACTGAAGTAGACCCATTCTTGCATCCACAAATGATTGATAAACTTTTTATGACTTTTAATAAAAAATATACTAATTTTACATACATTAATAATTAATATACTTGTTATAACTTTGAATAGAAAATGTATTAGTGAATGCAAGCATGTGTAAACTGTAATATTTTTTTTATGAAATTTCAACATATATTTTTATCTCCATGTGTGGAGGAATGCATGAGTATACTACATATTATTATTCACGATGTTTATTCCGGTTAAGAAAGTGAAACTGAAATTAACTACTACTATATTTTTTAATTAGGAATTTATTACTACGAGACAAGATAATTTTATAATTTTTTATCTTTTATAATAACTATTAATTTTTGTTTAAATTTTGGTAGGGGGGGGGGGGATTCAGCCCCACGGGACCCCCTAAATAGAATAGACCTACTTATCAATGTTATAATTAAGATTGCTAAATCTTATTTTGGGACCTTTTTTGACCATTAGTTACCGGTATATAAAAATACAACTATAGTTAACTACTGGTTTTAGTAAGAATAATAAATATGGCTTTATTCAAACTGTTTTAACACACTTTTTACTCTGATCTGTATTCAATTAGAATCATCATAAATTTTGACTCTATATTGAACAAACACAATTGTAATTAAATATTTGTAAGTAAAAAACCTTTTTTTGACTTTTAAGTTTAAGTAGTCATTTCACACAGACATTACTTTATCTATGCATAATCAAATATTTAGAAATTATGAAATAGTGAATATTAAGTCTAATACAATTAGAGGGTGTTTCCCCTTCTACTTTCATTATCATTTTATATCTTTTAATTAAATGATTAAAAAAGAAATGAGTAAACCTATGTTTATTATTTGCATCTGTTCAGTTATTAACTTATATTGAATACATCTATAGCCTAATTTTTATCATTGTGGCATTGAATAGAAGCGAGATTATAGTATTATTATTGACATGGAATTGGAAGTTAAAGTATTTTATTATTGTGACATGGAATTGGAGCTAAACTATTTTATTATTGTGCTATTGAATTGCAACTAAAGTACCGGTCTTACTACCCGTTCGGATTATACGCACTTACCCTAATGTGTAATGGTAGAGTGATTGTGAGATGAAATGGAGGACCTACAGTTTAACATAGGATCCGAACCACGTTGGAGGCCTGGCATTCCACACATTCACAAGTTGTGATTAATGCACGTCTTGTCAGAGGTGAAGGAAGGGTTTGGTGATCAGATACATCTGTGCCGGGACCGAGGATTGAACCCCGGACCCCCCAGCACCAAAGTCTAACACCTTACCACTAGACCACCAGGTCACCTAATATTTTTTAAATAATTAATTAAGGTGAAAAAAATATTTGAGCAATCAAATTTTCATAAACGGGTGTGGTAAAGTATTTTAGGGAATACGACCACACAAACGTTTTTATTGTGTGAAGCAGTGTCTAAGCTTCTCCCTTAATGAGAATTTAACATGCAGGTAAATACCACCACACACTTATTGACCAATGAGAGAGTCCTCCTCCAAGCTTAATGGAGAGATGACTTCACTTCACAGGTCGGGAATCCCTCCAACTACCATTGAGAGAGCGTTCCTCTAGGAGAAGCTTACCACGGTGCTAGCTGGATGACCTTGAAGTCCAGTAGTAGGATCGTGCATCTGCTTAGTTGGGACTTGTTCTTCATATTTGAATCTTCCAAGATGCTATACTGCACCTGCCCTAAAGTCTGGTTTATCCATCATCTGGTATGTTCTCTGGAGAACATCATCTCGGGATCTCCCTGTAAAGTGTTCCGAGTTACATGGTCAGTTGATATCTCTCCCACTCTCGTTAGTCTTTCGTGGGGAGTTGTATTATAAAACATATTTAATTAGGATGGGGCACTTATAATATTTTAACTATTAGTTTCTCATGAAAATCTATCACATAGAAGTGGCTTATCTTAAATAGACCTATAACTTGACCAAGAAAAGTTTTTCCTATAATGCCTACCACACTTATGAGGTGGTATACTTGTAATATGGAAACTCTAGAGAAATTTTTTCCCCACAGTTCACACGCATCTTTCTGGCCAAGATTAAAATAAATTACTAAAACTACACAAGCTGAAGAAAATATTTCCTACAGCTCACACACATGTCATGGGCCAATATTAAAATAAATATCCTATTTTTTAATATAATCTGGTATCGCCTCAAAGCCATGAAGCAGTCTTAAAGGAAGGGGTTAGCAAGTGTAGGCCACACACACACACACACACACTTTCCTTGAAGGATGTGAGAGGTATATATTAACATGTATTCTTCACAGGAAGCTGTTTTTGTCATTTAGTCTTGAGTGCTCGGGAGGCAGGAGAGGGATATAATTGGGGAGAGCAGGAAGAGAATTGTGAGGAACAGGAAGAGAATTGGAAGGAGGATAATTGGGATGAACAGTTTGATTAGGAAGATAATTGGGGAAGGAAGTGGAACAAAGGGCATTTACAGGAATGGGAAGATAATTTAAAGTAGGAAAATTGGGGTGAGGAGTCAGTACAGGAACAAGAGAATTGGGAGAGCTAGGAGCAAGAAGAGGATTGTGAAGAGCAGGAGGAGAATATGGAGGAGTGAATTGAACAGGAAGATAATTGGGATGAGGATGGGCTCAAACAGGAAGAGAATTGAGAGGCAGCGAAACAGGGATACAATTGCGAGTAGGAAGAGGACAGCTCATCAGGCGGTGATGAAATTGACAATAAATGGCAGGTAAAGGCTTTGTGCATTGCCCTAAATACCAAGCCACCATCAAAACATTTACAGCCATACAGAATGCAGAGTGTGAGAAAATTTCATTGTTGCTGTCTGCAAGGAGGGACACTGAGCATGGTTGTTAATGCACGTCATAAATGGTTCCTGTACATTGAAGCCTGAGCATGTATTGAGAATTAGTAGGAGGAGAAGATGAGTACTTGATTAAAATAAAAATAATAGCTTCCAAACATTGTATGTACCTGCTCTAACAAGCAAATAACCAAATCAGTCAATGTTTTGCTTTCCATTAAAAATGTGGGGGTAGTGGGGTGGGGAATTGCTAGTCATGGGTGCTAACATTACATTTGTATGTAGAGTGTGTAGGAAACCTTGATCTCCTTGAAAGTGATGCTCTGTTTATACTCACAGGGAGGTTAGAAGTACTGTCGTGTCGGGAAAATTAAAACACCCTGATATTATTTTCCCTCTTTCTCCTAAGCTTTTTTTTTTACAAGCCATATGTTTGGAAGTTATTGCATTTATGATTTGTGTGTTGCTATAATTGGGTACACTTCCTACCCTACGAGTGTGATAAAATTTTATTATTCTACATCTTGAATCTATCATATATTGGCTCTAATGTATCTACCTGTCAAGGATATCTGTAACTAGTTAAGGTGTAGTTTAATTCGTGTTTAATTTGTGTAGAGGAAGAGTGGAAAATCATCTCAATACACTTGACCAGGATCCAAACCATGGCCTCTTCACCAGGTCATTAGATTAAACAAGTTGTAATGATACAAAATGACTATAGACACCGAGGGTGGGTATTATATATGTGTTCATTGTGTTGTATAATATAAATAGGCTGTGACAATTGTACATAGCAAGATTGAGAAATCTACTTTGTTGTTTTAAGGCAGCGATGACTACTTTTTTTTTTTCCAATGGACTGCTATCTACGCTAAGAATTTTGGGCATGCTACACCTCCCTGCCCTTGACTGCTTGGCTACCAAGGTGGCACGTGGCATTGGGGGGGGGAGGTGGTTTAGAAGTTTAATTGGAGGAGGAAGAATGGTAACTTGAGTGATAGGAAAACCCATACATAGAGACAATCAACTTATTAGCTAAGTTTTTAGCAATTTATTAACTTGGTATAGTTAAGTGATCTACCAATGTAAAAATGTGATATTCTTAGGTAACCTTAGGCGGGTGACTTAAAATACCTTTGCATGCCACCAGTGGTACACATGCTGCTGATTGGCCACCTCTGGTCTAAGGCATCAGTGGACTGCCAATAAAGGCAAGCAGATCAAGCTGAGTCCAGGTTGAGGGAACTGAGAATGATTTTCCCCTCTGCCTCCTTGCAAATGTGGGGACACTTCCTTCCTCCTTCCTAACACATTACCTTTGAGGAAATTTACTCAGTATGTCTTGAGAAGACTCCCCTCTCTCGATCTGCTCAGATGCAGCATTAGCTGGGTTGGAGGACCGGCGATATCAAGCAGGTCAGTTAACAAAGTATCTAAACCTTGTTGAGCATGCTAGACATAATATAAGGTTTGGGTTAAAATATAACTTGAGGAGGGAGGGATGTCATAACTGTGATTTTCTTTAATTTCAGATGGTTCAAGAAAGAAAAATCTCCTCTTAGGATGTGTTTAAATTATAATTTATTAGATGAGTGATTGTTTATCAGACTAATAAATATTTTTATCAAGGTATGTTTGTAAATTGTTATATTAGTAAAAGTTGGATATGTTCAGGCTTATTTCCTTTTTTCTTTAAAAGTGAATGAAATTCACTGTCAGTTTTTTCTTTTTTTTTCTTTAAATGTGGATAAAATTTACTGTAGTCTTTGTCCAAAACAAAGGTTTTTGTTAGTAATTTAGCTGGTAAGACCTTCATAAGTTAAATCCATATGATTAACTTGTAGGGCTTACTAATATTTATTTGATGGTACTTTAATCTACTGTCGTTATTAGGGAAAACTTTTTTTTCCCTAACTCTTTGGGACATATAAATATCGTCAATTTTGTCTATTTCGTCTATTTTGTAGTAAATATTTTTTTTAGAAAGGTTTGTAAATACTAGATTATTACAAGTTAGATTTTTTTAAAGGGAATAAAACAAAGTTATTTAATTGTTAATTTAGTTAGTTTTACTATTCAGCAAATATTAGTAAAAAAAAATGGGAATACAACGTGACGGTACATCGATTTTAAAGATTTTTAAAAAGGCTTATGATTCAGTTAAAAGAAACAAAATCATATTACATTTTAGTTAAGCTTGGGACACCCAAAAATTGTCAAGCTAATTGAGGTATGTTTAACTGATATGCTTGGCAGGGTACAGGTTGGATGTCACCTATCGGATACGTTTGAAATACACAATGGGTTGAAACAAGAAGATGTACTGTCCCCACTGTTTTTTTTAATCTAGCCTTATAGCATATGCTATTGGGGCAATGCAAGAAAGTAGGGAAGGATTAACACAAAATGATACCTTACAGCTATTAGGATATGCAGATGATTTAGTTTTGTTGGGTAATCTTAAGAAAGTTGTGGTGGGAAATGCAGAAATTTTGTCAGAGGCTAATAAGGAAATAGGTTTAAAAGTGAATTCTGAAAAGACTTGCGTTTATGATTACACAGAGAGCACAGATCAAGTACGATAATTTAGAAATTGCTGCGAACACCATATCATTTGACATGGTTACTGAGTTTGAATATTTAGGAACAATTCTAACACACAATAATGATATTAAAGTGGAAATTGGGAAAAGGATATAGTCTGAAAATGCATGATATTACTCACTCAATAAGTTGTTGAAATCTCGCCTGCTTTCAAAGGATATAAAACTTATAATATACAAAACAATAATTTTACTGGCTGTTCGCTATGGGTGTTAAACGTGGTCTCTTACCTTACAAAATAATTTTTTAAAGGTATTTGAGAACAAAGTACTTAGGAAGATATTTGGTCCAAAAAGGGATTAGGCGACTGAGGGGAGTGGACAAGGTTACATAATGTGGACTTACATACTCTGTACTCATCACAAGACAGTGTTAGGATAATCCAGTTTCATAGATTACGGTGGGTAGGATATGCAGCATGAATGGGAGACACTAGATGCATATGGGAGGATAACATTAGAATAAACCTGAAAGAGATAGGGTGTAATGAGGGGGACTGGATAGAACTATCTCAGGATAGGGATAGATGATGTATTTTTGCAAGGGTGATGATGAACTTTTGAGCCCAATGCCATAGAGTAAGTAAGTTAATAAGTTGGTTATAACTTCTTAATTTCCTGTACATTAATATTCATAGTCAAAAAGTGTTAAGAAAAATTATTAACTTTACTCTAAGACTGAGATTTTATTTCAAAATTTTATAAATTCTGATTTCTAGGATGTTCTCATTTCTGAACTACTTTATCTTTGGAGAGTAGTGGTAAATTTGAGTTAATTTTAAGCAAAGTATAAAATAGATATACTATTCTTAACTGCACAATAAACCTGTGTCCCGAAAATGTATTACTTGGAAGCTAATTTAATGATTTAAAATGATTTTCATGACTGGTAAACACCCTGTTTTAACAAAAAAAATCTATTTATAATATACTTGAAGTAGGCCTATTCACACATTAGTTAGGCCTGTTTTCATATAAAACTATAATGAAGCCTGTATTCTATATTCAAAGCCATCTGAACACAAGAAAAGAATCAAGGACCTATAACCTAGCACAGAAAAATTCTGTTCGCTCTCCAGGGTCAATATATATAATATATTTCAATTGATAATATTTGCAAACAGCAGCTAACCTTACCAAATGTTGATTTCAATGTGTTGTATATAGACATAACCCTTTTACAAATAGAATTGTAGGCCAGATGTCAAGAAAATATGTCACTGTGGCTGTGTGTTTCTGATAGCTGGTAAAGGGGTAAGGTGTCAGACTTCTATGCTGGCGGCCGGGGTTCAATCCTCGGTCCTGGCAAAGATTTATCTGATTACCAAACCCTTCCTTCACCTCTGACAAGACATCTTGTGAATGTGAGGAATGCCAGGCCTCCACCGTGGTTCGGATTCCACGTTAAACTGTAGGTCCTTCATTTCATCTCACCATCACCCTACCATTTCACATTAGCGTAAGTGCGTATAACCCGAACGGGTAGTAAGACGCGGTGCTAATAATAATAATAATAATGATAGCTGGTAAGAAGCCGATGATCTCACATGTCCATCATAGATAGTACCTTAAAATGTGAGCAATTTAGTTTAAACAATACCTGTGATATTTTATCATCATTCTTAAAACCACTAATTTCCATGTAAAAAGGAAAATACATCCCCACATGAGACATGTGGAACAGATAGTTCATGTGATTGATCAAATGGAGACAAGAGTAGGTGAGAAAATATGACAGGTACTTTTTTTTTCTAACTATGCTTTTCCTTGTGTTGGCGCTGCAAATACAACTGAGGTGCAAATTTTAAGTCTCACTAGGGGTGCATGAAACAAGAAGTTTACTACTTTTAACTGACAAGAGCTGTCTGTAACTCTTATAATATTTGTATTAAAAGTTAATGTGCAAGATCCACCTTTATTCAATAACTAACACAATTAAACACCTTTAAAATTAAACTTTCATTCAATTGGGTATAAGTTGCATATATGGTCGCATGGTGAGTCTAACCTTCCAACCTCCCATAATTCTTCGGTGGTTGGTTGAACCTACCGAGCACATGTAACTTTATCTCTCCATGATGAGTTGGAGCTCATAACTTTAATAATAATAATAATCGACTTTAATGGCGAAGCTAAGGCTACCACCTTTTCTTACACTTGACCAATACAATTAAAATGAAGTTTAACAAAAATAATATATATAAAACATACAAAATATCAAAACTAGAGCTAAAATACACAAGGATTATGTAATACGAGAATGCATGCACACACACACACACACACACACACACACACACACAAAGGAATGTGTGATTACATCTCACACTCCCCATTCTCACGAATGAGCTTCCACACGCAGATATTTGTGACTTTTCACTTGAAACCATTCAATTCTAATTTATTTACATCGTTGGTTAGGGTATTCCATGAACGAGAATCTGAAACTGAAAGAATTTGAGTAATGATTAGAATTATGGAGAGGAATAAATAAAGTTGAGTTTTCTTGTGATCGAGTGATGAAATTATTATTAGAGTTGAGTGAGTGTATACATGAAGAAAGGTATTGTGGGGAGTTGGAAGTCAATAGTTTCTTTATGAGGCTCATCAAGTGTAGAGATCATATTTCTTTAAGTCATAGCCAATTAAGTCTCTTATAGTATGGGAAAATATGATCACATGATCGCTTACTGAAAAATGAAAGTTTGTTTGTAATTTAGCAAGAAGAATATTGTGGTTAATGGTGTCAAAAGCTTTGCTATAATCTTTTATCATCAGTTACATTTCTGTGTGCTGTGGTAGTGCTGTGATGTGGTCGAACCCCAGATTGGTATTTGTCTAGCAGCTTGTGATGATTTATGAAGCTATAGATTTGTCTGTGTACATTATATTCAACGGCTTTTGATAGCGCTGGAAGTATGCTTATAGGTCTATTGACTGTTAATGAAGAGGTAGGCAAAGGGGTTTTAGGGCTAGGCCTCACTATTGCAGATTTTCACAAAGATGGAAAAATTCTTACTTGTAGAGAATGATTAAAAATATCTCCTATAGGGTTTAAAACATAAAAAAGTTTTTTTTAATGTAATTGGAATTTTGTCATTTCCTTGTGCATTTGTTTTGATTCCCTTGATTGACTGTGCAACATCTGCTAGTGATATTGCACGAAAATTGAATTTATTATGATTTTGAGAACTCAGACACTAAGTTAGTTAGATTCCTATTTTTTTGAATGGGATCACTTAAATTAAGAGTATTCACGAAATGAGAACTAAGATCATCAGACAATATGGGGATTTCAGTGTTATCAATACGGTTGTATCCAACACCTAATTGTCTAAGGTATTTACATAAACCTTTTGGCATGAAACTATGTGATAATAAGTTATGGGTATACAGAAGTTTAGCTTTGCAGACAACCTGTGTACATCTATTTCTAAGTAATCTATAGTTCTCAAATTATTCAGATGTCATGTCAGGGTTGTTTTTATGTGATTACTTAAACAGTCTAAAGGCAGCATCTCGGTGGGACATTAGTACTCGTATAGTCTGAGTAAACCAAGAGGCAGGTGGTCTAGTCACCCTTTTGTTTTAATATGAACCTGTCTGTCAAACAGTTAGAGTATCATTTCATTCAAACAATTCACTTTTTCATCAACATTACTAAGAGCTAGTCCATTTTGCCAAGAAATGGATGATGCATCTTTAATTAGAGAATCCTTGTCCAAATTTTTGAGGTTTCTAAATTTAGTTATTTTAGGTTAAAATTTAGGAATGTTGAAAGAATAATATATAAATATTAAATCATAATGTGAGAGGCCAGGTGCAGCTATCTGTCCATGATTCAGTACTTTGTCTGGATTAGAGGTCGCAATAATGTCGAGCCAAGTATATTTGTTATATGTTGCGTCAAGTGTACATATAGCTAAATTACATGAAGTCAACATGTCAACAAGTTTATATTCGTCAGGCGAGTGTGAGAATAGATCCGTGTTGAAATCTTCCATGATCACGACATGGTCATAATTAACGATATGAGTCATTATTTCAGTTTCAAATGCTGCCATATCCCCAACTTTAGGTGGTTTGTAAACTACAACCAGCAAATTTTTTTGTGTTTGTATAACTATCTCTAAAATAAACTCTGTGGAGGCACTGTAGGGGCCAGGAGATGAAAGTGCATTGTAGTTTACATCACTTTGAACATACATTGCCACTCCCCCACCTTTTTTCTGTTCATGATCATTTCTAATAAGATTATAATTGTCCAAGTGGACAAGTGAATTAGGAAGGAAGGGTACAAGCCATGTTTCTGAAACTAAAATATCATGAATGCTAAGCGTTGCAAAAATATCCTGGAATTCATGAACATGAGCAGGTAAATATTGTGCATTCACATGTGAGAGCTGTAAGGCTCTAGGGTGGGAGGAAAGAAATCCCTTCTACAGTTTGCTCATTGTAGAGGGACAAACAGCGGGTAAGGAGGGGGGAGGCTCTGTGTCACAGGTGTTGATTGAACAGAGCTCTTGGAAGTGTACACTAGTTGGAGTTAGTGGGGCCAACGTTTGAACCTTACTCATAATAGAAGAAAATAAAATTCAGTAAAAGCATGCAAAAACTCACCCAAGAAACCGAGGAAATGCAGAGACGCACACAAACATACAGATTAAATTTATCATGATACAGGGCTCATTTTTGTCCTACTTTTTCTACTTTTCCTACTTTCCGGTAGAAAAGTTCTACTTATGAGGAAAAACTCCTACTTTTCCTACTTTTTGACCTTCAGAAGAAAGAAACCATTTGTTTTGTAGAGGTTTAAGTGTGGATCTACCTTTTTGCTGATAAGGTAGCAAAACAAAATATCTTATTATAATGTGTCATGCTGTTTGAATAAATTTCATGTATGCCTGAATGCTTGTACCGTATCTTTGAAATTCAACAGTTATAAAATTGTCTTTGGGGGTAGTGTTATAATGAACTATTTCCAACTAAAATAGGCTAAATTAAAATGCTTGTTAAGCTATCCTTGTGTTACCCCATGGAAATACTGATGTTGAGTGAGGATTCTCACAAACATCAAACTATCTTTACTGATAACAGGACCTGTCTCTCTGAGGCCTCTATCAGAGGAATGTACTCTACCAAATATGGTCTTATACATTACAACTATCAGTGCAACACAGTATCATACACAAAGAATTTCATTAAGAAAGGACGTGGGGCCCATAAGTTGTTCTTGGCTGGACTTGAATAAGAGAAGAGATTTGATGCTGAACGGAAGAACAAGAAGATAAAGAGAAAATAAAAAACTAAAGTGAAGATTATCAAGCATATAGGAAAGTTTTAGAAAAGAAATCGCAGGAAACTAAAGAGGCAATGCAAAAAGAGAACCTCTTAGAAAAGCAAGAATCAGAAGCTAAAGAAGAAGTTTTTCAATCTTACAAGTCATTAGTGGCAGGAGCGAATGAAATAATTAATAATGCAATGAAAATCAATTATCGGAAAGGTTTACAAATAGATAAAACTACACTAGAATCTCCGGGCAAAAAATTGGAAGAAAGTGACTCTGCTTTTGAGAAAATAAGAAACAAACAAAATCAAATTCAAAAGAGGAAGACAACAATGTTAGACTACATTTGTGCAAGTCAATATGTATCAAAGAAACCCAAAAACAACTGAAAGAGTGATTAGCTTTTTTTTTTGCATATACCCCTGGTAGTAGGTATTATGATGTTTTTACAGATTAATTTTTTAATATATTTTATTTTTAGGCTGAAGACAGTCACATTTTGATTATAATAAACATAATTATTGTAATATCATTATTATTACTATTTTGTTTCACTATCATTATTTCCAAATTTAGATTTGTAATTAAATGACAAAGTAAAATATATAAGGAGGATAGCAAGGGGTTGATGATGGTTGAGCATTCCTCCTCCTTTTATAATTTTTTTTTTGCTACAGGCTCAATAACATAAAAACGTTGTTCTTGACTAAAATTTAGTTTGTAATTATTTATTTTATTTTGACACTATAAGGTGAATATAGTGTTTTTAAGAAGTCCTACTTTTTTTATCAAATTGGTATTCATATTATTGAAAATAATATGAATAGTGAAAATAAAAAATAAAGTAAAAAAAGATAACAAGAGTGAAATAAAGAAATTGTTTCAAACACCTGCACGCCATGGCAACATGATGATTACACACTTATTAGTTGGATTGTTAATTAAGTGTTCTTGTACAGGGCTATGCTGTTTAGCTCACAAAATGTTTAAGTTGCCCATATGACGAAGTGTATTGATGTACACTCGGTAACCTTGATCCCCTAGGATAACTATTCTCCCGCCCGGTGTCCAGCATTGCCGAATTCCGTATGTATCCCTCGCAGCCTTGAGGATTTGCTGTCTTATGGACGTGAGTGACTCCATTATGAGAATGGAGGTGCTCTTAAGGGTTTTCTTAGCGCTGAAAACAAGCGAACTTGGTTGGTAGCTTGTGAATGTAACTATAATAGGCCTTCTAGCCTCCACCAGAGCCTCTGCGGATGTTCTCTTCGGCTTGCATATTTGGTGACATTTGTCAACATAATGAGCCTCAATTTTGATGGCTTGCATATTTGGTGACATCTGTCAACATCACGAGCCTCAATCTTGACATTAAGTTGTGTCTCAAACATCCTTAAAACTTCGGTCCTCACGTCCTTGCCTGGTTTTTCTGGCATTCCTTGCATGAGCAAACATTTTCTTCGGCTGTATTGTTCAAGATCTTTGAGTTTATCCTCTTGAAGCATGACTTTCTTGTTTAGATCTAAGAAATCATTTCTCAAGTGATCAACTTCATTTTTAAAATTACTTTTAAATTTCTCAATCTCAGTTAGGATTGATCCACTAGCTTCCTGAGTCGACCCAATAGTTTGTCACTGCACTATTTACCCGGGACTCAAGACTGTGAATCGTAGTGTTCACACTTGCTTCAAACTTCTCACATCTTTTGAGTACACTTTTCATAGTTAGCAACATTTGCACATTAAACAGAAGTTATACACAAACAATAAAACAAAGTCGTTAGCACTTCACTAAAGCTGTGATTAAATAAAATAAACAACACTTGGCAGACATAATTACTTAAGGTGATATGAAATATAACTAAGATAGGTAATTATTAATAATAATGAATGCAGTTGTGATATTTTTGCCGGAGCCGCTACAGACACGTTCTACTCACTTTCCACCATCTTAATTTTTTCCTTTACCTCTTCTTGTCAAGTTGGACCTTATAACCCCATAACAATACTACTCCATGCTGAGTTGGACCTCATAACTTCACCCCCACTATGATTAATCCAACCTTCTACCTCCCATAATTCCACCTCTAAGAAGAGTTGGACCTTCTAACCTCTGAGATCCACTCCTCTATGATGAGTTAAACCTTCTAGTCTTCCAAAACTCTGCCTCCTTATGTTGTATTTGTCTTCTTAACGCTACCTCGCCATGATGAGTTGGACTTTCTAACCCTACCTCTCTATGATGAGTTGAACCTCACAATTCTGCCTCAACATGATGAGTTTAATCTCTAGAACTCCTCTATGATTGTGTTGAGCCTTCCAGCCCCCCATAACTCTTCTTCTTCATGAATGTGTTGAACTGTCTAACTCTACCTCAAATTGATGAGTTGGACCTTATACCTCCCACCATAGCTCCTTCATGATAGGTTTGACCTTTTAGCATCACAGATTTTTATCTCTCCATGATGAGTTAACCCTCATAACAGCACCTCCATGATGATTTGTAGAGTCTAACTTCAAAACTCCACCTCCCCATAACTCCATCTCTTTAGTATGAGTTCAACCTCATAGCTTTACCTCCCTATGATGAGTTCAACCTCATAACTCTACCTCCCTATGATGAGTTAAACCTCATAGCTCTACCTCCCTATGATGAGTTCAACCTCATAACTCTACATCCCAATGATGAGTTCAACCTCATAACTCTATATCCCTGTGATGAGTTCAACCTCATAACTCTACATCCCTATGACGAGCTCATCCTCATAACTCTACATCCCTATGATGAGTTCAACCTCATAACTCTACATCCCTATGACGAGCTCATCCTCATAACTCTACATCCCTATGACGAGCTCATCCTCATAACTCTACATACCTATGATGAGTTCAACCTCATAACTCTACATCCCTATGATGAGTTCAACCTCATAACTCTACACCCCTATGATGAGCTCATCCTCATAACTCTACATCCCTATGATAAGTTGGACCTATTAACTCCACCTCTCTCTGATAAGTTGGTCCTTCTAAACTCATTACACATCTCCTCCAGGTTAGGACCTTCTAGCCTTCCATGATGAGTCTGACCTCATAACTCCACCTTTCCATGTTGAGTTCAACCTTTTAGGATTCCATAACTCTACCTCCCCAAGATAAGTTTGACTTTCTACCTCCTATAACTTCACCTCTTCATGATGACTCCAAACTTCTAGCTTCCCATAACCCCTCTCTGATGGGTTGGACCTTCTAACTCCATCTCTCCACAATGAGTATGACCTTCTCACCTCATAACTAGAGCCCGGATTTTTCATTTAGTTACATATTTGAATCATGCCAGTAAGAAATGTGAAAAATGAAATGTCTGTCAATTAGGTTGTTTGGGACTGAATGTTCAGTTTTAATTTGACATATTTTTTTCATATTTTACTTAATTGCTCATATTTTCAAAAATATTACATGACATTACAGTACATATTTTCATGTTTTTTTTTTAAATTATGCTTTCTATCTTGGGGCAAATACTTTTAAATAATATGTCACTAATTTTTAGGCAACCTATACTTTTATAAAGGAATATATACGGTGAAGGGATGGCTGTTAGCAAAGTCCAAATTCAGCTTTTATGGCTCATCAGAGAGTATTACAGTTGCTTTAATGTAACTTTGACGTATCTTGTGCTGTGAAGGGGATTGAATGTGGCATAGCAAGATAATGTGGCCTCAGCAGCGCCTCTAACACCTGGTATGTAAATTTGTAAACACAAGTTGATGAGTTGTAAAATCAATAATTCTTGGGTCTGATTAGTTCATTTTCCCATTTTTCTTTGGTCAGGAGAATAACCAGATATAAAGCGGCAAGGCAAAGAACAAATGACAAAAGTTGAACCCAAACTCAATCGAGAAAATGTAATATGAAGTTTCTCACAATAATATGACATCTAGAACTGTATTTAGAAAAGCATACATGACCAACCATATCTATACATGTAAGTGTAATATGAATACTGGCTAGTATGTTGAGATAAAACAGTTAACGTCGAACCTAATTTTTTTTATAGAGTGGTCTGATGTTCACTTGTTTCCAAAAATCCTGCAAAATTGAAGGTTTAATTGAATGTGAAGTGTTTGTATGATTCTAAAATCAGTTATATAGTGCCATTTATTTGAAGTCTTAAACTAATGGTAAATTTAAGTGGTGTAAAAAAAACTAAGAATTCAGTAAAACTCGTTAAAAAAGTAAATTGTATATGTGTATATTTAGAAAAGGGGTTCTCATACTTACTTCCTTCAGAAATTTTCAGCTATTAAATTAAATTTTGTTTCAAGAATATATGTATGTATTATTAACATGGGTAAATAATGTTTATTCATTGTCATATATTTTCACATTATTACATATTTTACTACAATTGATTTCGCTACATATTACATATTTTGTAGCTTAATATAACATAAAAATCTGGCCCCTTGCTCAGGTATCATTCCTCTCTCGCATTCACCTTGCCCAGTTGTTATTCCTCACTCACTAAATGTTCCAGGTATTATTCCTCACTCACTCAGCTTTCCGGGTATTATTCCTCCACTCAGCAAACACAGGGACACCACCATAGGCAAAACATCAAAGGTTAACACCTTCGATGTTTTGCCTACTAGTTCGATGTTGTCCCTATGTTTGCTCACTAACTGTACTTCACTAACTCAATAGCTCACTAACCGCCATACAATGCTCAGTGATGTTCAGGTAGACTTACAGTGTTTGCTCACTAGTCCAGTGATTACTTCATTTTTGCTCATTAGCCGCCAAATGATGCTCATTGATGCGAGAGGATATTCAGGCAGACTTAAAATGTTTGCTCACTAAAGGAGTCTGCTGTCGAGACCATCATTTGTCTCTAGATCTATCAGGATGACAATTATGAATAGTACTCTAAATATACTTCATTCACGGTAGGAGTTTACCTCTGAAAGGTGTTTTTTCCTACCAATATCCTACGATATAATAGATTTCTGGTAGGGAAAAAGGCCTTTCAGAGGTAAACTCCTACCGTGAACGAACTTTATGAACACGTTTGAAGAAACTTAATGTTCATGTGAAGTGCTCCCCCCATCTTGGCCCACATTGTTCACTTTCAGTTCCATTCAAATGTATATCCTGGAAACGCGACTGGTTAACGTGTGCATTGAAATTTTCACCATAGTCATGTTGAGATGAATCCTATAACTTTCCTTCTCGAAGATATGATAGGTAAACCTATAATGGGAATATTCTATTACATGGAGCCATGAGTGCATGTTAGTAAATTGTATGATAATCTTTTTCTCATAGTGAACAAACTATATATTCACTGTATGAGTGATAATCTTCTTTCTCATGGTGAACAAGACTATGTATGTATATATATTCTTTGTATGTGTGAGTGCAGGGTAGATAAACTTTATGTATTGTGTAGGATTATCTTAAAATATTAACATTTAATGAAACTACATTATTTATTTCACCTTAGTCCCTATCATTTCACTTTATTTCCCTCAGAATGAACCTGATAATAAAACTACATTTAATGATTAAATTATCTACAAGAGAGATGCGTAGGATGAAGATAGAAATATAAAAAAACTGTAGATGTTTACAGGGGGAGGATAATGAATTATTCCACCAATTTAAGCTGCCATGGCCTGAAGGGGAACCCTCTCATTGGCCAGTAGGGGGATTCCTACTCAGTTTAACATGGCCCCGAAGGGGAAGTCCCACCACCACTGAGCTCGAAGAGGAATTCTCCCATTGGTCAATTTGTCTGGTGGTATTCACCTGCATGTTAAATCCTCACTAAGGGGAAGATCTTACACAGTGATTCACCCAATAAAAACGTCTTTGTGGGCGTGTTACCTTGTTACAACACGTAAAGAAGAGGATGGTTTGGATTACCGCTTCTGCCCCAGTTGACTCGTCACGACAAGGCTCCACGCCACAAGAACATTGTGGCACAACTCATTTCAGACTGGCCTGAGGAATCATAGTTCGCTGCACACCTCTAATTGTGCCTCGACCAAGAAAATAATATACAGTCGATATGCGCAGGTTGGGTGCGCGCTGACAGCTTTGATTGAAAGATAACGGAACTATTGTTCGGTGCGTGTTTGAATTATGCCTAGACTGTGAGCATATTCCAGAACAGTGCTACCCCCCTTACCCCTCTACCCATCCATGCTTCCCGCGCTTTGAGAAAACATGACCCCAAGCGTGTGTATATAATGGCAGAACTTTGTAGTGACAGTACACATTGCACTACGATCGCTTGGTGAGGCACTATGGCCTTTGATAGATTCAGCTTTGTTTATTTATAAATTCAGTTTGGCATTAATCATTCAATATTACCGTTTGGGATGTTATATTAAAAATTGAATCTTTATTTATCTATACCGGGTCTCCTGAATTTCTCTTAAAGACTATGGCTAAACGTAATACTGTTGCACGGTGGACCCAAAACATTTGTCTGGTAGGGAAACTCTTTTATCCACTTCACGGATGGGTTTATGTTTTAGAGCACCGTCATTTTTGGTCCAGTGTTGCATTGGGCTGTATTATATTGAAATTTTCTCAAATCCTATGTTTTAAGATTATGCCCCGTGTTATTGATGGAAAGTTTATGTGATATTGTTAAACATCGAAGATTTATTCTTTGTTGGGTAAATCAGGGGCCGCGAGTCGGCGTACTTATTCTTTTAACTCTAGTTGAAATGTTTTAACGTTTGTTTTCCTAACTATAACGAATGTTTCTATTTTTGTTGTATATTTCTATTGCGCCCATTTATTTCTGTTAAGATATTCTTTTATCTAGAACATTTTGTCTATTACTCTGATAAATTGAGAGTCACCGATCGCGACTAGCTAATATCTTTTTGATATTACCATAGTCTACGGTTTACTGTTGCCATCCTTCACTATTATCATTATTATTATTATTATTATTATTATTATTATTATTATTATCCATACCAGATTTGTGGGAAGGTCAATTTAACCGTAATTGTTTAAATTTTTTGTTGGGCCATTTATGAAGTTAGGGAGGCGTCCCACATTTTTGTTGTGTTATTATTACTCTTTGGCCGTTGTGTATGGATACAGCGCCTAACGCTGGGCATGCCTCACTCTCTCATTTAGTATTGTTACCTCTTAAATCTACTTTCACATTCTTTCAAACTTTTAACATTCTCTTGTCTGTTGCTAACAAATTGTTGACCTTGAAATCTACCCTCTAGCACAATACCTCACATGTAAACCCACCAAGTATGAGTCACCACTGGCTGTCCTTTTAAACATTTTTCTTCACTAACCAATAAACAACACCCACTTCCCCCTTATACTTCTTCCCTGTTGCCAAGTGATAGTACAAAAAACCAATTGTCTATTACCTAACTTAAAACCGTTGAGTCATTAGAACCTGAATCCCTCTGTATACAGTTCAAAAGATAAACAAAAATAATCTAGCTCAAAATTATAATCATTGGCAATCGGCATCGGCCAAGCCCTAAATTTTACTATTAATATTTTTGCAGATGATGCAAATATCTCTGAGTTGTACAGCTCTTTTAATGAAACTTAGATTTAAATTATTAATTAGCTTTTAGTTAGAAATATATATTTAATTTTTCACTTTGCTTGATACTGGAACTTTTTCCTTTTATTTTTTCTAGATGATTTCTCAAACAACATAAGTTTGTTAAATTTTAGGCTATTTTTCGGAAATTTCTGAGCAAAAGTGGACTGACTTTCTCTTACTTTTACCCATTTATAAACTCTAATCACTGATGTTAAAAACAACTGAAGACAAGTGCACCAATTAATGGTTTTGTTCTAACCATGGCTATGTTTTGAGCTAAAAAATTACTTTGCAAAAAAGACTTGTATTCAAATGTAACACATCAAGTCATGTGAACTGCAGTTTTAGTTTTTGATAGCTAGTATTAGTGCCAGCAATATTAATAATATAGTTAAATGTTATCAATATCGACCACAATAAATATATATATATATATAGGGTGCATATGTTTATTTTCTATAATATCCTTTATATCTTGCTAGCTATGGTACAGTGGCTCTTTCTTTGAGTTTCAACAATATTATTTGGTTTTTTAAATCAATACTTTTTTCATCCTACATTTTTTTATTGTTGACTACTTGTGTTTTATATTGTTATGCATAAACAATAATTGATATTTTTTAAAGTGAACTTGTTTGAGGGCTGCAAGTTGAATGAATGAGTGTTTCTGTGGCTAGTGAAAGAATAATTATAAACATGTTATTTATACTTACCATAATTTGAAAAATAAGATGATTGATCAGTTCCTTAAAGATGAAAACCTGTAGAATTAACTTGAAGTTTAAATAAAATTGCTCTAAAAATATTATATGTAGGCTTATATTTACAGCAAATTATTGCTGACAGTGATTGCTTTAATATGTTAAATATTAAATCCTTCATTTTAAACCTTATTGTCATAATATTTACAGTAA
Organism: Timema douglasi; assembly: GCA_901482245.1. NCBI lineage: Eukaryota > Metazoa > Arthropoda > Insecta > Phasmatodea > Timematidae > Timema > Timema douglasi. Next base: position 19,362 of record CABEEJ010005909.1, on the reverse strand, counting down.
GTCTCACAAGATGAATTATAATTACACCATTTCAACCAGAACTATAAAAAAAAGTATTAAATAAGTATAGCTTCAGAGCATTCATTTTCAGCCAAATATCAGTGTTTCTGGCTTAGCAACTGACCATTTGAAGCTGCATTGGATTTTGGGCGGATAAATTCTTCCCTCTTCTCTTTTTTCTTTGTAGGACCAAAAATAGTCTGCTTATCCATATAAATAGCTACTAAAGTCACCCAATGCTTAAAATTCCATCTAGTTAAAGATCTTTACTATACAAATCCTCCTTGTAATCACTTTAGTTCACATAACCATTAATTTTCTCAAAATTCTCCATTGACATTGAATAATAAAATGGAAAACTACTTTAGTGTATCCAGCAAAGATTTGAACCTTGATTCCAGGCTTTTGCACACCTGATGACTTAGACTGCAGGACCACCTGCGTAGGTTATTGATAAATACACTTGAGTCATGATTATCGTGTCTAAATTGGTATCCAAGTGTAAATAATTTTCATTGTGGGTTCGCGTACTTTTTTTTTCATTTTCACAGAACATTATCTTTGTTCTAGTATAATTTGCCCATTTTCTGATGGCGATGTAAAATAGGAATACATTAGTTTTAGGGGGCAGTAAATATTAAACAAAGAAATTTTAAAATGATTATTAAATAGTTCTTTATTTTAGAAATGGAACATCAGCTACAAAGTAGGAACAACAAGTGAAAATAGAGCATCAAATGGATTACATTATAAATTCAGTAAATTTTGGATATGTGCTGGTTTGTTTCTTTTAAAACGCATTGTTAACATTGAGAAGCAAGCCGGATCATTGAAGGCCGGATAGTCGCAACTTTAGTGTATATGTTAACATTTTAAAACTTTTGTTAGCAAAATATGACCATCCCTGCTTCATATTAATATTTACGTTTGATTTACATACTAAACTGTCTTCATAATTTATTCTTTATCTCATTCCCAATTTCTTCAATTTTCTGAGATGTCTCAAGATTTTGGAAAAATCCTAGTTTCCATTCTCATGGTTCTTAAAAGAGGATATGAGGATTAAATATTTTTTAGATTCAGATAGAAGGATCATCAAATTAAAATGACAACACATAACTTTGTGAATATTTAATTAGTTTGATATTTGAATTAAAACTGATTATCTTAAAATATTTTGTTTTAAGTTTATGAAGAAAGAAAAAATGAACTAGAACTAGTTACATTTTAAGAAAAGAAGCTTGAAATTGATATAAATTCAATTTTTTGTTGTTGGAACATGAACTGGAACAAGTTGGTTCTTTAAAGGAATTTATGAAAAGTGCAAAAGCTCTATTTTTAATGTTATAGTATTGAACCTGTCAAGATGGCCTACACATGCTATGAAGCAACAAACGACTCTGGCAATGACAATCCAATCATTATTATGCATGGTCTATTAGGTTCGAAGGGCAACTGGAACACTGTTTCAAAGAACATCTGTGCTCAAACGAATAGAAGGGTAAGATTAACAGATTTTTTAATTTGATTGCAATTCACTTAGCTCTAAGGAGTTTAATGAAACAAATAGCCAAAACTATTGTTAATGCATTTTAGTGAGGATAACACCACTTAGATATCATATTCTGAAAATTGAAAAATGACACTTGAACCCGGGACCTTCGGTTTAGTACGCCAATGCTCTTACCACTGAGCTATCCAGGATTCGTCCCGTGCCCATGGTCATTCTTCTCTCATAGTTTAAGGCAGAGTCTAAGATGGACGTGCGGAAGTTGTCAGCTTATAAACATGGGATTATATAAGATCACAGCCATCAGACAACACAGCCATTTGCGACTCGGTAGTTGGCATTTTGCAGCCATTAGACAATTATGTATATAATTGTACAGGATTGCATATATTAATGAAACAAATAGCCGAAACTATTGTTAATGCATTTTAGTGAGGATAACACCACTTAGATATATTGTCTAATGGCTGCAAAATGCCAACTACCGAGTCGCAAATGGCTGTGTTGTCTGATGGGTGTGATCTTATATAATCACATGTTTATAAGCTGACGACTTCCGCACGTCCATCTTAGACTCTGCCTTAAACTATGAGTGAAGAATGACCATGGGCACGGGACGAATCCTGGATAGCTCAGTGGTAAGAGCATTGGCGTACTAAGCCGAAGGTCCCGGGTTCGATTCCCGTGTCCAGGTGTCATTTTTCAATTTTCAGAATATGACATCTAAGAGGGAATATCCCCACTAAAATGCATTAACAATAGTTTCGGCTATTTGTTTCATTAATATATGCAATCCTGTACAATTATATATATAATTGTCAATTGGCCGCAAAATCGCCAACTACCGAGTCGCTGATGGCTGCGTTGTCTGATGGCTGTGATCTTAGATAATCACATGTTTATAAGCTGACGACTTCCACGTCTATCTCAGACTCTGCCTTAAACTATGAGTGAAGAATGACCATGGGCACGGGACGAATCCTGGATAGCTCAGTGGTAAGAGCATTGGCTTACTAAGCCGAAGGTCCCGGGTTCGATTTCTGTGTCCAGGTGTCATTTTTCAATTTTCAGAATATGATATCTAAGGAGTTTGTTGAGAACTTGTCACTTTCGAAATACACACTTAGCTTCAACAGGATTTTTTTGGTTGGAGCAATACAAAACAAATATTTAATAAAAATAATGAGCAAATGTTGGGTTGAAAACATTTCAAGGTTATATTGAACTATATAAAACAAGACTCTCCTCTGAAAAGGTTTTTATTAACACAATTATTGTTTGATTAGCTAAGAGACACCTGGACATGGAGCTATTCCCTTTAACTTTGCATTATACACTAATTGCTGTCACAACTAAGCTATCAAAATTTTCATTGTTATTTATCTAACAATATCTGTTATTCATTCTAGACAAAAGGTATTATAATTTAATTGTCACATTCAAAAGTAAAATCACATGTAAAAGTAAATATATTTTTACCAAATGAAAATATTTCTAACCAAATTAAATGTAAAAATCTATTTTTCAACGAGATTTTAAGTAGGGGCTACTTCTTAGCTGTGTGGACTTCCTCTTTCATACTTGAGGAGTGATACTTTAAATTGTTGAAATATAATGTCTACAATGTTTATACCTAGCTCACAACCTCTAATGAAGTTCCAGGTATAAACCGGACTGTTTCTTAGCCTGTAGTTCATTGATGAACTCCCCGAGTCATCACCGGACTTTCATTCCTTATTGAGATTCATTTATGTGTGAAACAAAAGGCATCATCTTAACAAAAAATATAATTGTCTTAAGTAGCCGTCTAATCCCTACTTGTATTTTGTAATTCAAATTTTATTTTTATTTTTCTCAGTATTGTAATTTAGGAAATGCACCTTGTTTAATAAATTAAAACATCAATGGTTTTTGGTTAGAAACATCAATATTTAGAGATCAATGTTTGAAAAATATCGATGGTACTTCTCCGATGTCAAGCATCAATGTTTTACCATTGATGCTCATCCCTAACAAGCAGTTAGAAATTTGAAATGTTTGATATTATGTTTAATAGTCGTTAATGTAATAATCATGCATGATCACTCATTCTGTTCCAAATCACTATTCAATGATTATTAAAGCTAACTTTCATACTTTGAAATGAAAAATAAGATGGTTAAAATTATTATTTTAGTAGACAGTGTAAAATAGTAAATGCTTTTCTTTATTTAATTATGCTAAGTTTGGGTACATATTTAGTGCAATGTTGATTAACGCGGATTTTAGATAGGTTAACAAACATAATTCTATAACTTAATAGTAATAAATACTAGTTTTGTAGTTGAATGTATCAATACAAGTTTTAAATAACCTAAGTTTTAAAGCAATCAATATATTTTCTCAATGTTAACTTTATTTTAACTGGAATTATAATTTTAGAAGAGAAACTAGTAAAAATAATTATCTTTCAAGTATTTAGTGATCTATTTAGCTATGTTTACTTTCATTGCCTTGTCATACCAATGCATTTTCAACCGAGAATAATACAAGACGGAAAAAAATATTGAATTAATTTACCAGACAAAAGTAGTTTTAGAGCTCTATTACTTTATTGAAACAAAATTTTATATTAATGTTAACAATCCATTAAGTTACCAAATGCATTACAAGTGAAACTGCTGATATTATCTAAATTAAATAGCCTATACTAATCATTGCATTTTAAAAATTGATTTATATGTACATCAATCAGAAGCTCGAAAATTATGAGCCAACAAAACTTTCGATCTTGTTCCCATGTTGTAATAATAAGCTCAGTTCGAAACTCAAAATCCAAGTACTCGTAAAGCCCTAATGATCTCCCTTTTACCAGCAGTCCAGCCTATTGCAAGAGTGACCATTCAACCACCAATCATGTTACTCAGTGTAAGAAAAAATGTGTTTCAGGTAATTGCAGTAGATGCTCGTAATCATGGAGACAGCCCTCACACACCAGAACTTTCCTACAAGCACATGGCATCAGATGTTAGGCTTCTCATCAATGAGCTCCAAATAAGACAAGCTTCTTTAATTGGACACAGTATGGGAGGCAGGGTCATGATGTATTTCGCTCTTACATATGTTAGTACAAATTATCATTTTGATACATAGATCTTCTATCCACAGTTGCAAGTGTCTTATTAAGAATATTAGAAATAGTGGTAGTTCCCATTTTTAACATAATTTATGTTACAATAGTAAATTTGTAAACAGCATTTACTGAGTCACTTTTTTATTATTTTCATTAATTTATAGTCTACTTACCTGAAAATTTAGAAATAATGCCCCCACAGATTACTCATTACATTATGGTGTAACTAATAAGATTGGTTCATCATATAATCCATCAAGGTGAAACTTAGTGTACAATCAACAACTTTTTTAAATGGTTTTTTAATTTAGTGACCAAAAACGTTAGCTCAGCTATAGTGTGCTTAACTCTGACACTTAAGGTTGAGGATTAAATACTACTTGGCTACTTTGTGTGTGTTTTCCATTCTCTCTTGAAGCTACTGATGCATTTATGCCTATCCTCCTAAGCCATACCCTGTATACAGGGTACTACAATTATCGCCATAATAAATTCACCAAATTAAAAAAAGAAATCACCCATTAGTAAGTGAATAGTTATTTGTTTCTTGTTGAATACCTTCTTGTCACAGCTCTCATTTTGAAATAAATTTTGAGCTTTCCAAAAGCAGTGTAAATGATTTATAAAATTATTGTTTCTATGGAACAATGTTATATTCCATTCACCGTAGGAATTGACTTCTGAAAGGCCTTTTTCCCTACCATAAATCTACTATATAGTAGGATATTGGTAGGAAAAAAGACCTTTCAGAGAGTAATTCCTACCGTGAATGGAATATATAAATAACACACTCACTGTTCTTTTCTTTTTAAGTCATTCTGAGGATGAAACTACTTTTCTTACTTTACTAATACCCTAATACTTTAAAATAATAGAGAATATATTCCATATTCTTACAAACAAAATCTAAAGGTAGTTGAAAAGAGTTAGAAATAACATGAATAAGTAGAAATTCAGTATTAAAGATCCATTTAGATATTCTGGTAAATGTGCAATAGTTTAAGAAATTTCAATAATACAATTCTATTATATGCAACTGAAAGTGCTACAAAATGAAATAATCTATACTTGGTTAAGAAACTAAACTTTAATAAATCTTTTGTAAGAGAGGCATATGGTTAAATTAAAAATATTCATTGATATTGTTTATGTATGGCTTGAATTTCACTTTTAAAACAAGATAAGGGGCTCATCGCTCTTTTTTATTTGACCCCTAATTTTTACTTCTTCACTTTCATTTTATTTCTTGTTTCATAAAATAATCTAATATTACATTTTCTTACTTCAATATGATTATTTTTTTTTTGTTTCAGCCTGATATTATTGATAAATTAGTTGTGGTAGATATTTCTCCAGTAAGAGTCAGCCCAGGTTTGACTGTTATGCCTGAATACTTTGCAGCCATGAAATCAGTAAACCTTGATATAAATACTTCTCTATCAGTGGTACGCAAGAAAGCCAATCATCAACTTTCTAAATACATATCTGTAAGTGATCATATAACATGAATACTCTAAACCCAAATCTTACTTTAATCTAGTGTGTCATATTTGTGGCTATTATTAAAATACCTTCACAAATTAATACATAAAACACACTTAAATAATCATTTTAAATAAATACTCGTATACAATGAATAATCCTAATTGCTAAAATTGTTTATAAAATTGTTTGTCTGAAATATCAGTGTTTTCAGGTAGCGTGTGCAATTTTAATTTTCTGCTAAAAGTTAACTAAGGTTAAATTTAGAGGAAATATACTCATATTTTCATGAGGGAGAGTAGAAAAATATATACACATAAATCACTCTCACTACACTTGGCCGGCATTTGAACACTTACAAACCTTTCACCAGAAATCATACTAGAAGTTGACTGGAAAGATCATTCAAAATGGTTTCAAAGGTTCTCAGGATTAAGTCCTCAGTTGAAATTGCTCATAATACTTCATAAAATGTATCCACTCCTAATTTCTACTATTTTAAAACATTCATGTCACTAATAAACATGATTAGATATGTTTACTTAGGATAATATTTTACAAATGAATGTACTATGTTATATTTGGAAGAAGGTAAAAGGAAATCTAGATAGAAACATATAAAAGAAACGGTTTCCTTTTAATGATTCTATCCACCTTTCATGTGCCTTCCTCTAAATATAACAAAATTACCTCATAAAGCAAGAAGAAGTTTCCCTGATAGATAAATTAATATACTAGGAATTAAACTCTAGAAACCTGAAAGCTAATAAAATGTATTAGCTCTTTACTTAATATTATATAGTTAATAAACTTTTTGAATTAAACATATATTAACTATTCACAAAAACTCTTTTTGCAAGGGGAATTTGGCCTATGTGATTCAAATTATATCATTATTCTATCAGTAACCCTTTATTATAGTATGCTCAGTCATAATGCATTCCTTAACCTCGAATCTCTACTGGCTTATGATATTAATAAACATCTCATTTAGCATAATTTTTATATTGACAAGATTAACTGTATGTAAAGTGGATTCAATCCATTTAAAGTGTTAAATGAATAACTTTAGGGAAATAACTTTACTTTTTTTAAATTATTTCTCACTGAGAAATAATAATAGTCGACCTAATATTTTACCAAACCTTTATCATTCATGTTGTGGTCCTACTGTGAATAGCAGACAAGGTCCACAGTTTTTAATAATAGTTAGGTCTTAAAGGCTAACCAAATTGCATTACATGGGTAAAAACACATTTCAAAAATACACTTTTGTAAAGTATTATTTTTTTCGCAGGATGAAGGGGTTCGGCAATTTTTCTTGACCAATTTGGTTGAAGGAGAAAAGGGCCATTATAAGTGGCGAATAAATCTGGACTCAATTTCTAATAACTTTGGACAAATTGCCAATTTCCCATCCTTTGGCAATACATTCGACAAACCTACTATTTTCATTGGAGGAGCCAATTCAGACTACATTAAGTATACAAATACTCGTTTTATTTTCATGAGATCTGTCATTAATCTTAGTTATCCTTTATTTTAAAGATAATTAATGCAACTAACAGCTATTGTATTTTTATAACTTTTTATAAGTGATAAATATATAAATTCATTTACTAAAAGTGCAGGATTTTCAAATTTTAGGTTTTGCAGTTTTTAAAATAGGTGACTGAAATCTTAAGTAAAATGTATTTGATTCACATACTGATACTCATTAAGGACTCATTGTCATAAATTAAAATTTTATTTTATTACAAATTTATTTTAAATCCAAAATAACTAAGATTTCACAAACCGCTATTTATAATTAAACAACAATGAAAATTGTATTTATAGTTCTAATGTATTTCTGTGAAACATAATTCTGACTCGAGTTACTCCTTCTTCAAATTAAACTCTAATGCTTGCATTATATAGATGGTCTCTCAAATTGTTACTTAATGGCATGGGAAACTCTTAAGTTCATTGCAGCACTTACAAAAGTACCAATACCTACTTTGAGCTACTTTATCCATTTCATCTCATTACATCCTAGCTCTTCCAAGTCCATTTTAATGTTATTCTCCCAACTGCCATTGGGTTAGTACCTTGAACATTGTTCTAGAATATCCCATTCATTCTGCATAACCTACCCACTGTAATCTACGAGACTTAACAATCCTTACATTATTTTGTGATAAGTACAGAGTATATAACTCATCATTGTGTAACATCCTCCTCTCCCCAGTAGCTTAACCCCATTTTGGACTAAATATATTACTAAGCACCTTGTTTTCGAGCTACTAGCAGCATGATATGAAAATTATGTTTATTGCATTATAAGCAACTATACTATAATCTTGAGTTTTATGGGCGGTGTTATAAAGTAGTATTCTTTTATTTTTCAGACCTGAAGATCAGCCTGCCATTGAGTGTCTTTTTACATTTTCAAGATTTGAATACATTGATGGTGCCTCCCACTGGGTACATGCCGACAAACCACATGAATTTGTTCTGTTAGTCACAAATTTCCTCAAAGAATAATAATAATAGTGTATTCTTCAGTTTGTTACTTATTTACTTTTTTTAAGGGCTCATTAATAATATAAGTTATTTCACATTTCCCAAAATATTAGTTTATAAATAAATTATAAATTCATATACTCTTTTTTGGGGCCAGAAATGTTGTTCTAATGTGAAAAACATTACTAGTTCTACCTTCCAGTCTAGTGACAAATACATCAAAGTCCAGCAATCACTGTAAGACAAAATAATCACTTATTAAAGGGTTGTGCTATCACTTAAAATACCACTTTGACAAGTTTATTTCCCATGCGAGTCACATTTAAAATTATTCTGTGACATGGTATAGCACACATTGATCCTAAAGACCAAGTTTCGATCCCAGTCTAGTATGATGTGTGTGGTTTTTTCACATTATGGTGTCTCATCCTATGCAGGCGTTTTTTTTATACCACTTTATCTTGTTCCTTTGGATTAGAGGGTTAAGTCAGTGATAATCAGGTCTAGCATTAAAGGGTTATAGCTTGATAAGCAAATATTGTTTGTTTTTTTTCCTTTTTAGTTGTATTTTCATAACATTAAATTTAATTGTTTATACACTAATTTATTATTTGTTAATTTTTTTATTATATAAAATATATTAAATACATAATAAATTTACATCATCTAAAGAATAATTATATTATGATCACATTTGCTTGACTACAGTTAATTTACATATTTTTTATTTATATGTTGATTTTGGATATAAAGTGAAAAGCAATTACCAATTTTATTAAATCAAATCATTTATTGATGTATGAACAAAAAGTATTATTATTATTAGCACCGCGTCTTACTACCCGTTCGGGCTATACGCACTTACGCTAATGTGTAATGGTAGGGTGATTGTGAGATGAAATGGAGGACCTACAGTTTAACGTGGAATCCGAACCACGGTGGAGGCCTGGCATTCCTCACATTCACAAGATGTCTTGTCAGAGGTGAAGGAAGGGTTTGGTAATCAGATAAATCTATGCCGGGACCGAGGATTGAACCCTGGCCGCCAGCACACAAGTCTGACACCTCACCCCTAGACCGCCAGGTCACCAACAACAAGTAACTTAACTAGAGTGGTGTGAAAAATATACTTAACACTGCCCCTATCATGAAGATAAAAAGTTTAAATGGTTCTATAAATATTAAAACACAAAAGAATGGTGAACAATAAAAATAATTGAGATAACAAAATATAATCTTTCATAGCTTCATGTTTAAGTTACACTGTAGGAAAACATATTTTTCATTTGAATTTGACATGCCACTTGCTATCTGTTAACACTGTAGGACAGGGCTAATAAAACAGACCTACACTTAAAACATTTGGTTAAAGAAGTTTGACCCTACTTTAACAATAACCACAACACACATCTGATCATAAAATGACAAACTATATTACAAACTAGCTTACATGACAGAAAATTATGAGAAACACTAACAACCAAATTCAAATCATTAACAACTCGCAAACGTCATAAACATTGTCATGATAAATTAAGTTTATGCAGCAAAAATGTCTCATAGGACAAAGGGATATAATAATAAATGTAGAGATTAGAATTCATAAATACATACATACATAAACATACCTAATCATGCCATTCCCTTAGGGGTTAGGCAAGAAACTGTGAATATCGCTCAAAAACAACTTCATACTTAATCCATCCTCACTATCTTTATCCACATTTTCCTATCCTTGCATAATTCCTTTGCTTCGACAACATCCATACACCCAGTCATACATGCTCTTTAATTCTTAAAAATCTAATGTTTCTATTTTTTATGTATTCATTTAAAACATTTAGCCACGTCTTACATGGCCTACCCCTTCCTTTTGATCTATACACTTTACCTTCATATATTTGTTTTGTCACTTGATCCATACTCATCCTCTCAATATGCCCAAACCACTGTAAGACACTTCTTTCACATTGACTTATTGGATTCCCTTTCAAACCAGGTCCCTTCAGCACCTATTGATTACTGACTGTCCATACGAGTTTTTCCACATACATGTCTTAGATATCTCATTCCTACCAAATTCGCCATGCTCTTGTGTTTCTCCTGACAAACCTACATTTCACATCATTGGTAAAACAACGTTGGCGTTAACACTTTTTTATATTAGATTAAATTTTATATAAGATTAGAAAATTGTCCATAAACAAAATCAAGATAAAGCAAATGAAACTATGAACTTTAATTTTTAATTTGTTGAAATAAATCTAGGGAAAATATTAATAAATGAAAGGTATATTTTTATAGAATAAATGTTTTAAATGCATTGGCAAGCAGGCGGAGTAAATGTTGGGCTTGTCTTGTTTCTTATGCCAATGATGGCTTTAAACCACACCCAGTCTTACATTTCCACTGTCCATGTCCCTCCACCATCTGAAATTAGGATACCTCACATGTAAAATATTCACTACAGAAACATGCATCATTTAACCTACTAACATTAAATGGCTTTATTGAATACATAAGCATGAATAAAATAATTATAAATCCGGTAGTTTGTTATTTACTCACATATAAACTAAGGTTTTTTTCCCCAACAAAAGTGTTTAAATTACGGCCTATAAGAAGTATGCACAGCCTAGCCGAACTTTTTGAATTTAGTAAATTCCAACACGACTTTAATCATAGATCAATTCAAAAAAGAATAACACTTCACTAGTCTTTGTAACTATAAGTGTTTTATAAATTCGTCATTGGCATTAATACCTTAACTAAAACTTAGGTTTTCTAAATGTATGGTTAGACGTCTTTAAAATGGTTTGTATTCATGATTGTTGTTTGGATAATATGCTTTTCTCGGCCTTTAGCATGCAGAACTACTATCATTCATTCCCTCTATAATTTAAAAGGTGTACGTCCAGGCATTAAAGGCCAAGTCTTATACTGAATGGAAACAATTTAATATTAAAGACCTGTCAAGCCACCCCTGATTTATGTGGCCTATTTATGGTTTTTATTTGTGTGTAACCTTTCAAGTAAATATTGTGTGTTGTGTAGTGTTTATTTTGGTGTGTTTTGTGGTGTTGTGTGCGAAAAATATAGTTTTTATGAATTTCATTTTAGCTAATTATATGAATAATGTACCTTAAAAACTTAACTGTAAAGAGTATTTTATTTTTTGTTTTCGTACTAACACTTATTTCAAGCCTTTATTTTTGGTCATCGCGTCTGGCTCTTGTTTAGGAATATATTTCATTATTGTGGTAGGTATAATGGAGGTTGAATATAGAAGAAATGTACCCACATTTTCTTGGAGAGAGTGTACGAACCATGTAGTTTAACCACCTTTAGGATACAAATCACGATTGGAAATAGCTCAGCTTCCTAGGCAACTGTAGCTCTGACCAATTTTCTGAATGTTTGTTAATTAATTGATAATCATATGTAGAATAATAGCTACATTTTGTACATTCAGAATTATATCATACAACCGTTCACAGGTATTAAATATAGTTGGAAATTACTACTGGATCTGGAAATAAAACCCGGCATCTTTGTTCTAATGATCCACCACTGAGCTACCCAGGACTTGTCCCATGCGAATAACTAATCATTTATAATTTAAGGCTAAGTTGGTGATAAATGTGAGATCATTGATTACTTAATAATTATAAGAAACACGGTAATCATTAACTATGGTTGGCTCTCTGCTGCCCATTTATAACCAAGCAACTACACAGTATGTAAAATTAATAAACCTGTACAAACATCAGCAGAAAGTCACAACTTAGCAATGGCTGTGTTTTGATAGTGATTAACCTTCGGGGACTGACGCCAAAAAAAAATAGCATGAGGCCTGGTGCAGTTGAATTTTTGCATCATCCTATAATGTTCTAAATAATAATCAAAAACACATTCTTTAATACATAAAATTATTATTGAAGCAATATTATTAAATAAATATATGAATAATATTGTATTTTTGTATATTTTTTTTTAAATTACAAAATTGTTAACTGTTATAAAAACACAGATTATTAGGAAAAAAAAATAGTACATGGTAATTGATAAATACAAAACTTACCTAAAACTTTCAAACTAAACAATCATAAAATTTAAGTTTCAATTAGGACGTATTTTGAACAGAAAAAAACATAAGATGATTTCAAAAAGTTACTAAGATTTTTATTGAAAAAAAGACTTTTCATCCTTGAGTTCCTTCCTTCAATTTTTAATTTTATGTATAATAGTGAATGCACATGAATAACAACTACAGCAAACTAAAGCAATGGGATATAACTTGCATGAACAATGCAATTTAAACACACGGCAATTAGCCAGAATATGACATCACGACTGGCGCCATTGTGTATTCACAACATTCATGCATGGTGCCAGTTAAAACTCCCTTATTTCAGAAAATAAATATTTTTTGAATGTTTGATGGCATCATACTACTTGAAGGCGACTGATGGTAATATTCTATGACGTGGATAGGGATCTAACAACAGGGGAGCTTACCAGAATGACGTATGAACAGAACATGAATGGGAAGGTATCGAGAGAGGAGCTTTAGGAGGGGTTCAAGCCCCGATTTAAAACAGGGGCCGGGGACAGGCGGGTGGTAAACAATGTAGTGGAAGTATCTTCGAAGATCAGGAACTTGCTTTTGAGGTGTAGGGTTTATATTTCCTTTAGCGCAGTGTCCAATAAAGACATTTACGGTGATCACTATGTGTTATAGGTGTAGGGATCTGGATCATGTTATTGCTCACTATAAAAGTAAGGAAGTAGTTTGTGGAAGGTGTGGTAAGGAGGGCCTTAAGGTAAGGGAATGTAAAAGTAGAAAGGATATATGTATTCCATGCACAACAAGAAAATGCAGTGAAAAGTGTAAGAAACCCAACTCAAGAGAGTGTCCGACACATCAGCTATTACTGAGGAGACAAATGGAAAGAACAGACTATGGTTACTGAGATACTAAATGAGATTGCTGAACTACTTAGACTGATAGCGACTAGACTAGACGTGTACCAGACTGGCTTGAAGAATGACAGAACGGAGAATAGAACGAGGATACCTCCGTCCAAACGTGCAAGGAATATGAAAAGGGCGGCAGCACATAGAGAAAGGATGAGAGCGAAAATTGTGCCTGTATCTGTAAAGGTTAATCAAGATTGATAGGTGTAGAAGGGAAGGGTACAAACATATAGCGGGCAGAAACTGGTTGAGAACAAACCTAGGACAAGAGGAGAGACTTTGGGGAACATTGAGTGGAGAGACGGGGAAATAAATTTGCAAGGAATTTTGAAAGAGACTGAAGCAGCATGTTATCCCACTATCATCGGTGGATATGGGGTGCATGGTTTAGAGAGGGGGAATGAAAGCTGAGGATTCCGAAAAACACATAAAATCTGTGCGTACAATGGTCCACGAATGAACGTACGAGTTTAGGGTTGCACCTCTCAAAGTTTTGGCCTCTGATGGACCTGAAGTTACTAGAACATACTGCCAGGAAATGACTGTGGAAGGCTTCATTTGTAGGCTTCTCGCGTGAAGATGTAAGTACAGCTACGGAGCGAATGAATACTACTGTGCCTCCTCTGTATATAGGTCGTGTGGTTAAAGCGAGGTTGCGGCGGGTCGAAATCGTAGTGTCTCGTATCTTCGAGTCTATGAGATAGTCGCGTCCGGACTCATCGGGGTTTCGTCGACAACATGTTTTGTAAACAGAGGAGAAAAAGATAACCAAGGCAAACCAGTCGTAAAGAATGTAGTTAATAGAGGGTCCATCATAGGCCTGGTGGGGCCAAACCTGAGGCAGAATGGGCGTGGAGACAAGTTGTACATGAGCCCTAATCCGAGAGATGACCTGGTAACAAAATTTATTAGGGATTACTTTGGAAATGGTACAGAAGAAGGGGGGAAGCCATTTCCACCCAGGTATGGCGCCGGGATCTATGAGCATATATATGTATAAGATAAGGATTAGTCTGGAGATGTTATTCTTTGAGGCGTACAGGATCTCGGAGGTCTCACGAAAGGTACATGTGCAAATCGTGGGACTTAGTCAGGAGTGGCTCGAGACACCAAAATGAGTTCTTTCATATAGAAATAGGGGAATGCTTACTTGATGCCTATGGGAAGTACGGTGCAGGTAAGGGTGCTGTAGCGGTGCTATAGCTGCTGGATGGATGGGGTTATAGAGTACTTTGAGGATCGGAAGGAGATTATAGCGGATACGGGTAATATCGACTCGGCGAGCTCCCTATGAGATCTTCGGGAGGGGGAATATTACCTAGCTACTACGTATGCATGGGATGAAAATAGTTGGCCTTGAAACGAATTTTGGAATGAGTTTGCATCAACTGGGGACTCGGCAGTGGTATCCTCCGCCCTGATCTCACAACTGCACAATGCGGTAATAAATCCGCAGCTGGTGGAGAACATATGTATCATATGTGAGGGCATGAATATGGAATGGGTGAAAACCACTAATGGGGTCAGTTGCGAAGAAAAGGAGGAGGGGACACCAGAAAAAGCATATATGGGGGCGAAACCCAAACAAAATTGGAAGCTCTGGGGATTTGGATATGTCAAGAAAAAGAAAGAAAATGGCATGAACCACAACACAAACAACAGGGGGAGCTAGACTTCAGAAGTGGATATGGAGGTGGAGGGGCAGCTGAAAGGAGTGGGGGATGTACCCTCTCAGGCGTACGGAACCCTTGAGGAGACGATGCAGTTATCCAGGCTGGAAGAAGAGAGTGCTACACATGGTGAGACTGGGTCACGAAAAGGGGGACAGTATCACTTTTCCCTTTCCCGAGTCGTTGGATAGAATTCAACTGAGATATATGAATCTACCAACGGACGTGGACAGCTTGCGGGGACTAATTGAGAAGGTTTTCAAGAGGGGAGAGGAAACTTTTAATGTGAAGAACACGTATAGGCAATTTTTAACAGCACACGGTCGCAAGATGTTTAACCCCATTGTCGCGTGGCCAGCGTGCTACGCACACACATACTATCCGTAATTGGGGATAACACCATTAGGATAGGACACACTAATGGAATGAGGAGCGTGAACGTGTTACATGAAGTCCGTAAGCTGGCTGAGAAGATAGGACTCGATGTTGTGTCTTCAGGAACCCTATACCTTGAGAGGGAAAGTTCCGCATATGCTGGTGGTCACTAGAGTTGTTAGTGGCGAAGCTCCCGTGAGCGCAATAGTGGTATTTAACAAGTAAATCGCCGTAACTAAGATTAAACAGCTCTGTGACCAGTGGGTAACATGCGTAGAACTGGGTACTAGCTCAGCCAGGTGTTTAGTGGCAAACCTATATTTTCAATTTAGGCAGCCGATTGAGCCATATCTTGACCAGCTGGAGATAATATGTAGGACATACGCAGGTTTGCCACTCATAATTACCGCTGATGCTAATGCTAAGTCTCCCATGTGGCATAGTCATAGGGCGATTGGGAGAGATAGAAGGGGCCTTGCTTTGGAGGAGTTCATCTATGGTCGTGAGCTCGAGGTTGCAAACCATCCGAATAATCCACCTACATATCAGGGGAGAGCTGGGGCTTCTTCCAACATTGACGTCACTTTGTGTGAGGCAGAGTCCATGGACATGATGGAAGGTTGGAGGGTTGTGGACAACGTCACAGTTAGCGATCATAACCTGATCGTCTTTGACTTTGCCGTGGGAAGGCTGGTGGATGGAAATGGGTAAGGGAAAAGGAGATACAACATGAGCAAAGCTAATTGGGAGAAGCTGAGTGGTGAACTGATACTTCCCAGCCCAGTGGAACAAGGCGACAATGTCAACACGAAGGCCAAAGAGCCGACGTGGGCTCTACATGATGCAATGAGGAAGTCTATACCTGTGGTGAAAGGTGATACCAAGGTTTTTAATAAACCATGTAAGGACAGACTGCAGAGTCTCCGAACAAGGGCAAGGAGAACGCGTAGGAGATATCAGAGGTGTCGAGACCCGGCTGGTCGGGTGGGGCTGTTAAATATCTACAGGGAGAGGAAGAGGGATTTTGAGGATGGGTTGTTTCAGGAGAAGAGTAAAAGTTGTGAGAAGTATGTTCAGGAGGAACTACAGAGGGAACCTTGGGGGGTGCCGTTCAAGATAGCC
The DNA here is from genome assembly GCA_901482245.1 of Timema douglasi. NCBI lineage: Eukaryota > Metazoa > Arthropoda > Insecta > Phasmatodea > Timematidae > Timema > Timema douglasi. Next base: position 2,609 of record CABEEJ010005909.1, on the reverse strand, counting down.
TCCGGGATATCACGGCCCCAGCCATGATAACCACGCTATCTAAGAATGATGGAAGTACCACGACCAGCTGGGAGGAATCTACGGTTCTTCTAATGGATACATTGTTGCTAGATGATGATCTGACAGAAGATACTGAAGAGCACCGAAGGTTGAGGGAGAGGATGGAGAATTATTAGTATGTAAACGAGGAAAAGGTGTAACCTGTTAGCCGGGAGGAGGTAATCAGGGACATTGCTCTGATGGGTAAGAAAAAGGCACCTGGACTGGACGGGATAAAGGTCGAGGTGCTGGAGAAGACGGCTGACCTTATTGCTCCTTTCTTTGCACGGCCGCCAAACAAATGCCTCGCTCAAGTCAGAATCCCGAAAATCTGGAAGCAGAGCGAGGTAATCGTGCTAAGCAAGGGAGAGGATAAAGACCCGCTAATTCCAAAGTCATACAGACCCATCTGCCTGTTGAACAAACCAGGTAAGTTGCAGGAGAATATATTGTGTGAAAGATTACTGAGAGACAGAACCGCCATGGGCATGTATCAGCAGCAGTATGACTTCCGAAGAGGCAGGTCGACAGAGGACGCAATCTGCAGAGCAATGAAACTGATTGACTCAGCAATCGGTAAATACGTCATAGGAATATTCGTGGACATCTCAGGCGATTTTGACAACCTCTGGTGGCCGGCGATGTTTGCCAGATTAAGTGGGATTCAGTATCTGGGACAGCTGTATAGGAGTTTTAAGGATTACTGTCGTAACAGATACTCTACCCTGAGATGTCCAGGAAATAAGGTTCAGAAGCTACTGACGAAGAGATGTCCCCAAGGATCGGTATGTGGCCCGATCTTTTGGGATGTCAGCCTGAAACCAGTGTTGTACTTGTTGGAGGGGATACCGGAGACGCAGGGTAAGGTCGCTTTCGCAGACGACCTTCTAATAGTAATACAAGGGTACTCTAAAAGAAACTTAGAGGCAAAAAGCAACCAGGTGCTTGAAGAACTTGACATCTGGTGTAAAAGTGTAAAGCTAAAAATGGCACCGGCGAAGACGACATACATACTGTTCAAGGGTAAATTTGCTAGGGATCCGACCATAAAGGTAGGTAGGGAATCAATAAGAAGTAGCCATACGATCAGATATCTGTGAGTGACCCTAGATGAGAACAGAAACTTCACGGCGCACATGGAGTAAATGATGGGGAAAACCTTGTCGGTGATGAATAAAATTATAAGCATGAGATAGAGGCGGTTTTATCTGCCTGTGTGGATAATAAGGACATACCATAAGACGATCCTTAACTCCATTGTGAACTATGGGGCGTGCATCTGGGCTCACGGACTAACCAATGTTGTTCCGGCTAAGGTGATTCAAGGTCTACAGAAGAACATCTTATTGAGGCTGACGGGAGCCTACCGGACTGTAGCAACGCATGCTCTGAGTGTGGCCCTAGGTGTATGGCCGTTGGACCTCCTTATAAGGAAGAAAGGTATGGCGTACTGGATACTAAAGAAAAACATAGAGAAGGTGAGATTCCTCACCACACCCGTTGACAACATCTGGAGAGGCGGAAATAGCCCTGGGTCTGTATTCTTGAGTGCATTTTTGAGCTTCGTATGTTTTTCTAAGCAAAGTTAAATGGGAAAACCATACGCGATAGCTTTGAAAGTACTCGATATTACATATCCTGTTGGAGGAGTGGCAGAGACTCTGGGAGAGAAGTGGGACAGGTAGGAGGACTTATCAATTATTCCATAATGTGGTTGAGAGACTAGAGAATAAATACCTCCAGCCATCTCAGGGTCTTGTACATTTCATCACGGTGAAGGGACCGTACCCGGCATCTCTAAGGAAGCTGGGACTAATTGAGTCGGGGAATTGTTAATGTGGTGAGGAGGGAACCCCTGAACATGTGGTTCTCGAATGCGTCCTTACACTAGAAGCAAGAAGGAACTACCAGATAGAGATCGAAGGAAGATTAGTAGGCGAAATATTGAGGGACCCAATCTATTGGAAATTCTTGGACCATATTGCACTGGAAGCGTCAGATAGAGCAAAGACTGCCTACATAGATAGACTCAAAGAGGCACATGAACGAATAAGACGGGACGTTTACAATGACAATGACAAAGAAGATGAGAGCAACACGGAGGGCGGGACTGACACGGACACTAGTGTGGTCTCAGCGGGGAGTGAGTAGAGAAAAAGGATTGTTAAAGAGAGATAAGCTGTAACAATCCTTGCCGGTATAAAAAAAATGTAGGTGCCAGGAGGAGCAAGCACGAGCCCTGGGAACTGGATTCTAGCACGACTGAGTGTCTGGAGGAACACAGGGGATGCCTTCGTGATCCTAAGGACAGTTTTCCAGTCGTATGAACAAAAGTTAGTGGAGTAAATATGAGCTCTGAGGAGTTCCCTGCACCATATGACCCACCACCTTGGAAACAAGAGAGGTGGATTGTGGGGAGACGCGGCAGTAGGCCTAAAAGTCATTTGGCCTAAAATTCATTTGGCCTAAAAGTTATTTGGCCTGAAAGTCATTTGGCCTAAAGTCAGTTGGCCTAAAGTCATTTGGCCTAAAGTGAATTCTGAATAAAAATGTGATGTTGTTAATAGTTA
>CABEEJ010005908.1:5914-45026 GCA_901482245.1 Timema douglasi | reverse complement strand
GTTTCATAGTCAAATTTAGTACGCCTCAAGTGCGGTGCTACACTAAGTACAAGACGACACCTACCTAAACTCGAATGGAATGGGCCGTTCTCTCATAGGAAATTGGCCCATTCCATTCGAGTTTAGGTAGGTGTCGTCTTGTATTTAGTGTAGCGCCGGACTTGAGGCGTACTAAACTTGACTATGAAACTGGCCCTAAGTCTGAATATGAAACTGGCCCATAGTATCCATTACTACTAAAGTTATTACCAACACGAATGTCTACTAAGATCAAATCGCTAACCTTACCTGACAGTTTAAAATATGATTTATACTTTTGTTTTTATCGCGTATTTTTACTTCTTCGAGTTGTACGAATATAGGCCTATATATTAATTACGTTTATGTGTTAGGGATGAAGAAAGCATAGTTTTCATGGAAATTTACTTGTATTTCTTGGAGGGATAGTGGGAAACCATTTAGAAAAAAACAAAATCAGTACACCCGACTGGGAATTGAACCCCTGCTCAAAGACAGTCTAGTATAGTGAGAAGGTGACGCCTTAGAACAGTGATATTCAACCTGGGATATGTAAATTGAAATATACATACATATATAATATACTAGCACTTAGGCCCGTTCTTCGTACGACTAAACAGCGCCAAAACTAAATAAAATGAGAATGTTCAACATCCAACTGCCCACTTGTTGATAGTCCCTCGTTGTATCATCCTGAGCTAGCTATGGCAATCACAAACCCATCGCGGTAGTTGGTAAATAAAATATTTGAGACAAAATATTACCTTGTCCACAAGCTGAGTGCACAAACATACAGTTAAGCAACAGGGGCGGCACGCCAGGGGTGCGGGCTGTCACCTCCAACCTCCCCCCCCCCATGTTAGTTATTATTATTATTAGCACCGCGTCTTACTACCCATCCAGGCTATAAGCACTTACGCTAATGTGTAATGGTAAGGTAATTGTGAGATGAAATGGAGGACCTACAGATTAACGTGGGATCCGAACCACGGTGGAGGCCTGGCGTTCCCCACATTCACAAGATGTCTTGTCAGAGGTGAAGGAAGGGTTTGACAATAAGATAAATAATCTGTGTTGGGATCAAGGATTGAACCCCGGACCTCCAGCACAGAAGTCTGATAGCTTACCCCTAGACCAATGTTAGTGTAACGGATAACGTGTGTGTCGAGGGGGNGGTTTGACAATAAGATAAATAATCTGTGTTGGGATCAAGGATTGAACCCCGGACCTCCAGCACAGAAGTCTGATAGCTTACCCCTAGACCAATGTTAGTGTAACGGATAACGTGTGTGTCGAGGGGGGGGGGGGACGCCTAAAGGAGGCTCCCAATTCTTTTAAAATTTGGGGTGATAATCAAGCTTTGAATCGAGCTCTTGTACTTTTTTTTGCTACTTGGGAATTTTTCTAATTTCGAAATGCTTAGAGTTGAGAAAAACACTGGTTCATCCACCCCCACCCCACCCCCAAATATATTTCGTGCAACGCCCTTGTTAAGCAGTACCAAAACTACAACCAATTAGAACGTTCAACATCCGGCTACCTACTTTTTGATACTTCCTTATTGTAAGCTACAATCTTTTTATAACTACGGCAATCACAAACTAAGCATCGTAATTAAAATAAAATAAATATTTAAGAGAAACTATTACTTTGCCCATAAACTTAGTACTTAAACAAAGGCTATTCATTTAATAACGCAATCTTTACCTAAGCACGATCATAAAATAAGATGAACAAACTAAAAGATATCGTTACCAAAAAGAACTTAGGAAAAAATACCACAACATTTCACCAAAGAACATATAGAAATATAAGTACTTAATAATAAGCATAATGTTTTTTTTCAAAGATCATCACAGTTCTTCAAGCTATGTCACCAGATTTTTTAATTATTATTATCATCACCGCGTCTTATTACCTGTCCAGGCTATACGCATTTCATTTTATGTGACTGCTATAGCCTGTCTGTGGTATGAAGGAATGTCTGTAAGGTATGTCTTCCTACCAAAATCCTACTATATAGTAGAATTCTGACGGGGATAAAGGCCTTTAAGACATCCGTTCCTACCACAAACAGGGTATAGTAGGCGCTAATTTATCCTTCAATTTTTAGCTTTGTTATTACAACGCTAATGGATTCACTTTAAGAAAATCTTTAAGTTCTGTATTAGTTTATTTTTAGATTTTTTTCGTCTGCCTGTACGAAATTCAAGTTTTCTATCATATCGAGAAGTTGTTTTTTTTCTGTTAGCCATTTCCAACCCCCCCTCTTTTTAAATTAAAAACCTTCCAGCTTTGATGGTTAATGGGGGGGGTGTTTCTATAACAAACTCAGAAAATTTAAGTTTTCTTCCACGCTGAAAAGAAGATTTTTTAATAATTTTGGAAAGATTTTAAGCTACTACTAACCCCCACCACGCCCCTCCCACATTCCCATCTTGATATTTTAATATTGATTTATTTGATTATCTTATACATAGTTTATTTACGTGCTTGCCAAATTTCAATTTCAAACCACACCGAAAAGTAGTGTTCTATATTAGTTACAGTATCAATTTCGAGCTTCAGAGCATTCAAGCAGCGAAGCAGGCGCATGATTCTCATTCCTCTTTAATGTATTCGCACCCCAAGCCATTCGTTCTGAAGTTGAACCTTTAGACAGATGGTGTCCGATTCGATAATATCCGTAGGATTTAAATATGTATGTTTTGTCTGTGTTAGCCTTGCTACATTTATCTATGGGTTTTAAAAAACTCTTCTGACCAAATAATCGCCCAAACACCTGCTTCGGTGACCATATAGTCCCAGGTATCACTCTCGCGTTATACTAGACTTCCAATGACAGGAAGATCGGGGTTCGGTCCCAGTCGGATGTAATGAGGGTGGTTTGAAAAAAGTTTTCCACTCTTCTTCCGCACAAATGCTGGTACACTCCCTATATATTCACCCTTTCTCATCCTTAGCTCAATTACGTAATTAGTTAGTACACAAGCGTATAGCCTGAATGGGTAGTAAGACGTGGGGTCAAATCAAAATAGCACAAGTCTCCGTCGATACCCTGATTTTGGTTGGAATCCCGTACTATAAGGCCTTATTTAGTACCAGAATCCTACTCTGTAGCAATATATTGGTAGGAAATTATTATTATTATTATTATTAGCACCGCGTCTTACTACCCGTTCGGGTTATACGCACTTACACTAATGTGTAATGGTAGGGTGATTATGAGATGAAATGGAGGACCTACAGTTTAACGTGGAATCCGAACCACGGTGGAGGCCTGGCATTCCTCACATTCACAAGATGTCTTGTCAGAGGTGAAGGAAGGGTTTGGTAATTGGTAGGATAAAAAAAAACTTCCAGAACCGTAGTAATAAGTTCGTTCTAAAAGGCCTTTTATCCTACCAAAATACTTCTGTACAGTAGGATTCTTGTACTAGATAAGGCCTTCCAGAATATCTTTCCCTAAAGCAGCACACTATCGACACCATGGAGCGCACGCACAGTAAATCACCACACAGGGAGACGTTGCGGTGCGCCGAGCGAATCTCAACGACACAACCTCCAACCCCCTACCCTTCCACCCTCACCCTGGAGGACATGCCGGGTCTGATAGGGTGAACAGAGGAGGGGGGAGAATACTCGACTCGCAGCTGCCCCGTAATTACGTCCCAACATCTGGGACCTTCACGCAGCCGGGGTTGAATTCAAATCTTGGGCTTTCGTCCCGTTTAATTGGACGTTTCATTCGATTTAGACGAACACTCACACTCATAAACTGGGTTGATACAGATCTACAAATAGTTTTATTTTTACTCAACTTTGGGAAGAACAATATAAAGCTTTGGGTGAATATCGTGCATGATCCTTTGAGAATAATTTATTTATTTAAAGTTTGATAACGTTTTCTAAAATAAAATATTTCAAACTTGTTTAAGATGGAAGGGAACGCGAGCTAAATTTCGTATTTTTTTTTTTAGTTTGTATGCAAAAAAAAAAACATTACTTGCTCGGATCGAATCAAATATTACTTTGGTAGATGCATTTAGTTTTTTTGGTTAGTTAATACCAACAAATTTTAAATATGTCATAGATTTCCTTTTAATTTATTTGAGGTATTTAACGTGCATTCTATGAACCGAATGCACACGAATTATAAACTAATTTAATCTATAGCAAACACAACACCCAGCCCCCAGCAATTAATTCATCACTGTGAAAGAGGAAACCCACATATTTTACACTGTGATAAAAAAATACAGCCATGCCAGGAAGTGAACCCAGGACTCTTAGCTCATGAGGCAGACACGCTACCAACCAAGCGAGCGTGTCGGGCAATAAAAGTGACAAGCACACCAATTCTGTTTTTAACTTAACGATGTAAAGTGATAGTTTTTATTAATATTTTAATCACAATTACGGATCAAATTTTTTTTTTTATATCGATGGCATCAGCTCGCAAACAAGCCATACCACACAAGCGGCCGTTGTCTGATAGAAGAAGAGAGTTCAAACTTGTGCTGATAAACAAATATTTCTGCTGTTAATCTCAGTTCTCTAGACCATATCAGCTACCTTTTCATTCAAGTAGCTCCTTTGACCTCATGAGGCTGAGTTTGACCCCGTTCCAGACTCATTGCTTCACAGGAAATCTGGGAGCACCCGGTATCGAACCCGGGAACTATAGATCTGTAGCCAGTAACTTTAACCACCAAACCACAGAGAAAGTTGTTTTTGTTTGACTAGAAGTTCTTCCATATAAGAAATATTTCACATAGGTCTCAACAAAGTGAAGTAGTACAAAAAAAAAAAATTAAAACATTTTAACAATCAAAATCCCAATGTTAACTTATGCCTTTCATTTTTAAATCCCTTCCTTCTCTAATCATAAGAATAAACCAACCCCCACCCAAACAATTCCCCCCTTCCCTATCGACATCATTAGGATCGAGTCAATTAGCAGAGACCTCAACCCCGTGTAAAAATATCAAGCGCTATGTCATTAAAATCGTATTTAATAAGGTGGAGAGGGCGAGATAGGATTAAGGGGGAAGGGGGGGGGCGTTAGCCTTTTCCACCGATAAGTCGGCTAGCCCCGCGCGGATGAGGCGGGCTCCGCAGATAAATTAATAAAGTAATTAAACAGGCCCTCCCCCCCGCTCCCACACGAATCCGGTTCCGCCTGAGGACTAACTTTATTAGGCTACCCCTCTATCTAAACCCCCTACCTCACCCCTTCTCACTCATTTAGATTCGGTGTCAGTTTTAATCATTCAAGACCCTGTAGACGAGGAAGTTACTGTTTAATCTCTTGTTTATCTTCATAAATAGGTTTTGGTTTATTTTCTTACTAATCTTCAAACTCATCTCTCGTTTGATTTAATTTTGTTTTTTAGCACTGCATCTCAGTATCCATCCGGGTTGTACGCATAAGCTACATTAATTACGCTAGTACCCGCCTTGGTGCTAACATAATCTAACGCCCTACTGTAGGCCAGACTGCCGATGACGGGGAGATCGAGGTTCGAATATTGGTCCAGTGTACTGAGGGTGGTTTTCCCAAAATAATGTTCCACTCTGCCTCCACGAAAATGCTTGTACACTTCTTATAAATATAACCTTCCAAATCCCTAAAACAATAAGCGTATAGCCCGCCTCAGTGGCGTAGTTGGCTAACGCGCTTGTCGTGTTGAGCCCGACTGCTGAGGACGGGGAGATCGAGGTTCGAATCTCGGTCGGGTGAACTGGGGGTGGTTTTCCTAAATGGTTTTCCACTCTCCCCCCACGCAAATGCGGTTCACTTCCTCTAATTCAACCTTCCCAATTCCTAATCCATTAGCGTAATTAATACTTAAAGCGTATAACCCGAACGGGTAGTAAGACGCGGTGCTAAATATTATTATTATTATTTATAAGCGTATAAACCGAGCGGTTAGTAAGAAGTGGTGCTGAAAAAAAACCGCTAGTGGGATAGGGATGAAGGTGGAGTTTTAGAGAAAATATATCCACATTTTCGTGAAGAAAAAGTGGTAAGTCAATTAATAAAAATATAGTTCATCTGACCGGGATTCAAACCAAGAGATTTCCATCTCCCGCAATCCAGTCCAATACGAGAATGACGCGTTAGAACGAAACGGAAAGGTTCGTGTAATTATACGGTAAAGTGTAAGGTGTGGTTATTATGGAAACCCTAGCTACGCTCTTAACATAACACGCAGTAAGACCCACAGTGAATCTCTGGTCTCGAACCCTAGACTCGCGCCCGCCACTAAACCATTGTAGAATACAAGCACGCTACAATTTTACTATTAAGGTAAGTGTCCATAAGACGCGGCACAATGGTGCTCGAACCGCTATCACTCTGGCAAACGTCTAACTAATTGAGTAACAATTTGTTCGTAACATTAACAAACGAGTCGTATTTTCCTGAACACAAACCTGAGAAAAATAACTGAGCAATAAGGTGACGTTATCACGCAAGAATTCTAGAAGGTAAACTAGTTTTAAAGATTAAAAGTTATGTTAAAAGTTTTAACTTCGTTTAAGGTTTATGTTAGCACAGAGTTAAGACGCTGTGTAAGATTTGAAATTTTATGACTTTTCCTGAATTTAAAGATTAAAAAAAAAACACCCGCCCCCTCAATATTTTATATGGAAAGCTATAAGCCAACCATCACGACATTTTCAACAAAAGAAGGTAACCTGGCGGTCTAGGGGTAAGGTGTCAGACTTCTATGCTGGCGGCCGGGGTTCAATCCTAGGTCCCGGCAAAGAATTATCTGATTACTAAACCCTTCCTTCACCTCTGACAAGACATCTTGTGAATGTGAGGAATGCCAGGCCACCACCGTGGTTCGGATTCCACGTTAAACTGTAGGTCCTCCATTTCATCTCACAATCACCCTACCATTTCACATTAGCGTAAGTGCGTATAACCCGAACGGGTAGTAAGACGCGGTGCTAATAATAATAATAATAATAATAATAATTCAACAAAAGACTATTAAACAAATTGAAGTTTATTTTATTTTATATGTCTAGTATTCTAGTACCCCCGGGATAGTTTAAATTAAAGTGTAAGCTTTAAATTATCTAAATCTCGATTTTAGTTCCATTAAAATAGCTGGAAATTTTTCGGTATAAATCTAAAGGAAATTCCACAACTCTTCATATTATTTACGGCTCGCCAATTGGCCGCGTGCGGAGTGCGCGCACCTTGACACGACATACGTGCTCGGAGCTACCGCCATCCTCCCAAGCCAGTCGGGGACGCCAATTGACCGCGTGCGGAGTGCGCGCACCTTGACACGACATACGTGCTCGGAGCTACCGCCATCCTCCCAAGCCAGTCGGGGACTTGTTTATTAACGTTCCAGGGCGAAGCGCGGCGGCTCAACACAAATAATCCGAGCAAGTCATTTTATTTGTTTCTCTCGCAGCGAGGTTTGTTTCTCGGCGGGCTGCTATAAGGACGGGGTAAGCGGTGCCAAGTACAGGCGGGCGGGCGGCGTCGGTTTCAAGACACACGGCGTCCTTTTATTTATTTCCATAGGTTAACGTTCTTCCCCGTCTATTGTTGGGGTCTTATATAGAGGACCTGCCACGAAATACGACGCCGAGGACCTGGAACAAATATAAATGATGGGTGGTGTGTCAAGCAGGGTAAAGCCTCGTCTATAGTCCATTCGCCACTGGAATGACAGCTAGCAAAGTTAGTATATCTATTCTCAAGTATCCGTTCGTCAAACAATATGATCTGCAAGACCGTTATATATTGATTTTCTTTCCCTTTTGGCAGTCAAAACTTTGATAGCAAACAATTTGTGTTTCTATGTCTTTCTTTTAACCGTTTATACTTCTTCTGCAAGCTGTCAGTTACTACCACCCCCATGGCCACCCCGTAAGCAGGGTAAGCTATGTAAACGTATACACCTTTTTAAGTCCGTATGACTTCCAATTTTGTGCACTCTCTGTGTCCTTAATCATCCACAAATGGGAAATAAAACCATTCCAGCCAATTCTATTAACACAATTAATATTTTCATAATTTTATATTTAGTTTAGTGTATTTACTTTTAAAATAACATTAAAGTTGTTGTTTTTTGTGTGAACAATTGCTTAGGCAGCTAAATGTAAATACGATACGTTTAGAAAATGGCAAGTTTAATCACGGTTAGCACATCGATGCTAATTTGTTTGACTACCTGTGATTGGCTCTCCGTAGCCATCCGTAACTACCTACGGTCCTTACGAAAGTTAAAAGTTGATCCAACTTCTAAAGCAGGAAACTCATTTCGACCGCCAATACCACCCATCTCGGCTCCGCTCGGCTATGCTCGGCTCCGCTCGGCACTGTACGGCTCCGCTCGGCACTGTACAGCTCTGTAGTGAACCCATTATGACCGGCCAGAATACTTCAGTTGCACTGGATAGTTCATGGGGAGAGGAGTTTATGATAATTGCAGCGGTTTGTGTAGAAGAAGAAGCGCGGGAAAAACGTGTTCTGTGGAAACACAAATTCTGGGTGCACGATATATTTAAGAAAATAAGTTCATCCGTACTAATATTTACACAAATAATAAAATTAAGACACTAAACACAGAACAAACAACAAATTGCACATGATATGTTAAGTATCACTTGGTCAGGGCCGTACTGGCCGGTTTCCTCGACAGGCACAAACCGAAGAGTATTCTGGCTGGTGCCGAACCGTTGCAATGGGTTTTGTGCTTTAGGAGTGCTATGGACTCATGGAGTATTCTCTCTGCGGAGTCAATATTTTCTTACGGTTCACGAACCTTAAGGATATGGGGTATAAGGATGAGGCTTACGGTGGGGGTGCGGGGAATACGAGTTAAAGACCTGTGTTTTTGCAATTTTTATAGAATACCCTTTTTTAGACAAATTAAATAAAAAAATTGCTCCAGTAGAAACATAGATTAATTTTCTTCCCACGGTGATATCAACAGTTGTTGAATATCTGTCATGAGCATGGCGGCTTTAGATTATATACTTTTTAAATGGAGAGAAAAAGTTGACATTAAATTCAAGGACATCCTTGACAGATTCAACAACTGTTGATATCAACTTGTGAAGAAAATTAATCTCTATGTTTCTACTGAAGCATTTTTTTTATAATTTTTACAAAAAAAAAAAAAAGCAATCATTCCCTACATCCACGCCTTAACTGGAATCTGCACCCCGCTGACCAACTACAATAACTAACGTTTTTGAAAATTCTGCGGCAACGTTTACCTTGATATTGAATTAAAGCTTAATATATTTTTAATAGTCTTTAATAGATATTCTTATCATAACTATTGATGTACACAAGGAAATATTCAGTTCCACCCCTTCCCTAAACTAATTAGCCCTATATTTTAATGGTAGAGTTTTCGCTAGAAAATCTTTAATCGAAAGTGTCGGGTCGTTTGGTTGGCTTAAAACTTTTAATTAACGCGACGAAAGCTACGTAGTTCCAAGAAGCAATTTATAGTACGCAATCGAGCTTGTTTTAAACTTTCAATTTGTCTAATAAAGCGTAAAATGAGCTAATTCATCATCATAGAGTTCAGTTCCACAAGTAAACGATTCATGAATTTCCATAGAGACAGGACCAAACATAGTGCAAAGGACTGGGTAATCGATGTGAGGTAGGGGGTAGCGAAGTATTTCAACACAAAATGTCAAAAGACTATAGAGAGTGTCTTCTGGGATTTAAAGGTTAGCGCCCGTACACTTTATATAATCCTATGTATTATTTCTGTTGTCAACATCCCTTTTTCTCAACTAATACAAAACCCCACAGCGATGAATAAGGTATCAGTGGATATAATTTTTCACGGACTTCTGACACAGCATACTCAGCTTACGTTAAAACTCATTGTCTGTTTAAAATTTAAGTTAGAAGAAAAATCAAATAATATTTTTTTAACAATTATTTTACCGAAAATAAACTCTCTTTTCTATTTTGTGTAAACACCTCACAGAGTATTTAATTTCAACAGCCCAACAAAAGACTAAATCTTTTTTTGGAGGGTTGGGAAGGAGGGAGGAGGTAAAGATTGAATATGCGAAAGTTTCGCAAAGTTTACTGGTGTTTTGTAAAATTTACTAAGCTTTGGAGCTTTGAATGCGATAGACTTGCTTTGCTTACACATTATCGTAGCTATTATGAGCCCACATGTTAATAAACGGCCCAGCGGAAGGAGGAAATAGAAAGTAAATTGAACTAAACGCAAAGAAAAAAGTGTCGGTGATTATTTTTATTCAATTATTACCAAATTTACAAAATACGTCCCCTCACCTAAAGTTGATCGAGATTCAGAAAGTCTAAGGGTTGGTGGGATGTGCTTCCGCGCACTCAGTTCTTCTGCTGGATAGTGTCATTGGCTCCATCTGAGAGCACTTATCTCAATCAGCTGGACGTCTGCTTATAGAGTGTCGGGTTAAGGTGTCGGACCTCTGTACTGAGGGCCCGGGGTCAAATCCTCGTTCCCGGCACAGATTTACCTGATTGCCAAACCCTTCCTTCACCCCTGACAAGACGTGTATTAACCACAACTTGTGAATGTGTGGAATGCCAAGCCTCCACCGTGGTTCGGATCCCACGTTAAACTGTAGGTCCTCCATTTCCTCTTACAATCACCCTACCATTACATATTCGCATAAGTGCGTATAATCCGAACGGGTAGTAAGACGCGGTGCTAATAATAATAATAATAAAGAGATAAAAGATTTAATTGTAAAATTCTAGTCTCCTCATCCCTATCCCGTTAGTAAGTGTGCGGATAGCCGGGATAGCACGTAAGACGCGGATCTCGTTAAGACTATGGTGGGGGGAATAGTTGAGATCCAGCGTGAGTTTAATTTTCACCACATGGATATATCAACAGTTCTTGAATATGTGACAAGTGTCCTGGAATTTAATGTAGTTTCGCTCATGACAGATAATCAACAACTGTTGATATCACCATGTTAAGAAAATTAAACTATATCTTTGTATTGAAGCAATATTTTATATATTTTGGTAAAAAAACAACAGGTTTTGCTATAAAAACTGCAAAAACACTGGCCTGGCCTTTTCTCTGGCTCCCTACATCCCCACCTTAATGTTGGGTAGTTTCAGGAAATTAACATAACGATTGTGTTTAAAATAGTTATCTAGGAGGTCTTTACATAATAGTAGGGGCCTATAATAAATACCATATGAGGTTTCAATTACTGACTACCTATTTTTGAAAGCTTGGTCTCAAATTATAATAAGCTATTTGAGAACGCAAACACGATTGTGTCATACCGTTCATTTTACTGCGACCCCGCGTGCTGACCACCTGACAGCGCCACAAACCATCAGTGGTCCGTGGAACATAGTTTGAGAACCACTGCTCTAGGAGGGTTTATAAAGAATTTACTTCATGGTTTGTGACCGTCAATCAGTTACCTGCTTCGGTGGCTGCATGTTATAAGGCATCACTCTCACAGTAGACTAGAATGCCATTGGCAGGGAGATTAGGGTTCAAATCCCAATCGAGTACACTGAAGGTTGTTTTCCTCAAATTGTTTCCACTCTCCCTCAACCTAAATTCGGGTACACTTACTCTGAATACAACCTTATTCATCCCTAACTCATCAGCCGTAGCTAGTAGCCTACATATATGTAAAACCTGAACAGGTGGTAAGACGCGGTGATATAAAAAATAAAAAAGTATGAATTGCGGATAGTTCTAACAGGTAATGAAACTGTCGAGCGTACAATTTAGTAACAATATGGTACCACAGTATTATAATATATTATAATATAATTATAATAGTTTACAATGTAAACGCGTTGTTATCCATATTAAACACTCACTTATAAATGTAGCCCTATTTTTTTTAAATTTATGTTTTAACAAATTGATTGTCATATCCTCTATATACAAATCGTTAGTGGCAATGAAATATTTTCATATATACTTGCAATTACTGTAATTGCATCATTTAGTTTAAAATATTTCCTTCTGTCTTTCAATCCATTTTGTTCAAACCCAAAGCCTCTTTTAAGCAATAGGATTCATTTCGTTCTCTTTTATTATTATTATTTTCCCCCTTACTATATATTTTAATGATGATAAAAATTTGGACAAATTTCATAAACTCAAACAAGTCGGATCATTTGTTTTAATGATAGCTTTATAGATGTTTCCATACTTGTTTTTATTATGTATCCTCTATGTGCAACGTAAACCAATCAAAAGCTCTCTAATAGGTCAGATGTTCCAAACAAGTATTATTAGCACCGCGTCTTACTACCCGTTCGGGTTATACACACTTACGCTCATGTTTAATGGTAGGGTGATTGTGAGATGAAATGGAGGACCTACAGTTTAACGTGGAATCCGAACCACGGTGGAGGCCTGGCATTTCTTACATTCACAAGTTGTGATTAATACACGTCTTATCAGAGGTGGTGAACTAAATAGGTCCACTAGAATTAAATGATGAATGATGATGTCAAGGAGAGGGGGACTTTCAATTTCCAGAATTATGTTGAAATGTTCATAGACATATTCTAGTTGCTCCGGATGATGCACTCGACGATTTAGCAAAGCATCCATGTCGTCTGTATTTTAAATACCAGCATAGTTTTAAAAACGATAGATTATTTTTATAATTATTTTGATGATATATACTTAAATTTTGTGTGTATCTATGTAGCGCATACATGATATACACTTCAGAGACAAGTACGCCATTTAATTTACCCCGGAAGGTAGCAAGCTTTTCTTGTATCCACTCCGATGAAAACAATACGATAGTTCTTTAGTGTAGACCATCAAGGTTAAGGTAGGACTTTCACCGTAAACAAAGACTAAATATTAACATTATTTTTAATCTTTACCCCACCCACCCTCAAACAAATTCCTAAGCAAGTTTTTCTTGCAGGCCCGTTGTAAAATTGGGATTTAAGAACGTGCATCGCATGACCACCAACGCTGTGATACAGTCGGCTCGAAATCGTACATTTACGCGAACATTATTACACGTGGATTATTTCTGATTAAATATTAATATAGATAAAGAATTAATAAATGTTCATTTTACTGAACATTGTTGAAATTTTAAATAACAACAGTATAGAAATGACATTGAAAAGGCCGTTTTTGACCATTTTAGAATTGCCCCACAGTTAAGCATGTGCACAAATAAATCTTTATTCTGTCTTAATAGAGACATACTGTAGTTATTAATAAGAAACTTTGTCGCTTTGTCCCCCATCATCAACAAGGAAAATTTCCAGTAATCAATCGAATACGAATGCACTGCACACATTTCTGGAAAATCTTGGCCTTTTCTTTTCTCTTTAACTTCCATACCTCACTTGAGCCGGGAGAGCCGAGTTGGGCCTGCTATGACGTCTAATGAAACAGTTGTTTTTAATCGCCGCGTTCGTCTTAATACCCGTTCGAATTATACGCCTATAAACTTCTTACACTCGTGTGTTAGGGATCAGGAAAGTTCAATTTAGAGGAAGTGCACCCGCATTTGAGTGGAACCCCATAAGGGAAAATCACCCAACGTGCATCCGATCTCCACTTCTTCGGCAGTTTAGTATATTGCAAGAGTAGCGCCTTAGACCATGCGGCCACCGAAGCGAACAGTGAAACGGTTAACATGGGATGACATGCGACATTCTTCTCGTGGCGACGTCTTTCATCTGTCGCAGGTAATTGTAGAAAATCCAGACTCAAAACGATGACTTCTTCTATGTGAACAATCAATCTCGATTGTTAGGCCAAATTTTCTTATTCATACAGTCCCGCCTCTCTAGCCGGTCGGAGTATAAGTAAGATGGATGAAGCCAGACGGGCTACAAAAAAAAATTTTATAACCCCGCTTCGCGTTCCCGCCACGAATGGAATTAGAAAACGTGTCTAGAGTAGCAAACCTGAGACGGAGCATTCACAAGGCAGTGAATACGAACGCAGAAAGCTACCGACATTTCTTTGTACAGCACCAGATTTCATGGGTACGGGTCAATAAAATAGTCGTTGATGTTTGTTTGAGAGTAAAATCACTTTTCATAAATAATGTATGCGTTAAGAGAGTTTAATGCCGTCGTAAAATTATGGAATTTTCTTATTACCCACCCGCCTCGGTGGCGTAGTTGGCAAACGCGCTTGTCGTGTTGAGCCCGACTGCTGAGGACGGGGAGATCGAGGTTCGAATCTCGGTCGGGTGAACTGGGGGTGGTTTTTCCTAAATGGTTTTCCACTCTTCCTCCACGCAAATGCGGGTTCACTTCCTCTAATTCAACCTTCCCAATTCCTAATCCATTAGCGTAATTAGTACTTCAAGCGTATAGCCCGAACGGGTAGTAAGACGCGGTGCTAAATATTATTATTATTATTATCTTATTACGAAGCCACAAGTGTGTGTTTATGTGTATGTATGTGTTTGTGTGTATATATGTGTGTGAGCACCGCGTCTTACTATCCGTCCGGGCTGTACGCACATTCGCACCGATGGGATAGGGATGAAGGTATAATTTAGAACAAATGAACCTGCATTTTCTTAGAGGAAGAGTGGAAAACAGTTTAGGGAAAACTACCTTCAGTACACCTGACCAGAATTCTTAGTCTCAAATGGTAGATGAGATTGACTGCTTTTATTAACTAATTAGATGACAGGATTGAACCAAACAAAGTAGTAAATATCTTCGTCAGGAACATCCAAATACTCTGACCACTTAGCTACGGGACAGGAAGCGGCCCCGTGGTAGAGTGGTCAGTGTACCTGGCCACGAGCCTAGGGGTCCTGGTTTTGATTCCCAGCTGGTACTTTGGGTATTTTTCTCTTAAAGGGAATAATTACCATGGTCACCAGGGTTTGGTTAATTAGGTTTAAATTATGTTTAAAATCATTCCTGACTCCACACCTCCATTTTCGCTATCATTATTATTATTATTATTAGCACCGCGTCTTACTACCCGTTCGGGTTATACGCACTTACGCTAATGTGTAATGGTAAGGTGATTGTGAGATGAAATGAAGGGCCTACAGTTTAACGTGGAATCCGAACCACGGTGGAGGCCTGGCATTCCCCACATTCACAAGATGTCTTGTCAGAGGTGAAGGAAGGGTTTGGTAATCAGATAAATCTTTGCCGGGACCGAGGATTGAACCCCGGCCGCCAGCATAGAAGTCTGACTGACACCTTACCCCTATACCGCCAGGTCACCATATTCACTATTATCACAGCATCCCATTGTGGGTACGACGTATAGACAACCTCCATTAGTGTACCCTGGGCAAAGTTCTGTTCCACCAGAGGGGCTAAAAGTCTACATACACATGCGACCGAACGAGATAATATATTTCTCCCGGTCAAAGTTGACATATACAAAAAAAAACCACACACACACACACAGGGTTATAAAATATTCTTGTTTTCTTAGGACCCTTCCCCCATGTTCTAGAATCTAGAGCACTCTAGAATCAGATCAAGATTAAATGCACCTCCCCGTTTCCAGCCTGCTTAATAATTGAGACTTATCACTTCCTCCTCAGCGCGGGGTTCAATTTCCTTAAAAGCCTGTACGGGGGCTATGTCCTCCCTCACCCCCTGAATTGGGCCGACTGTTCCGGCCGCAGGGGGTTCCGCTCCGGTAGGCACCGCCTTCTTTACGGGGACGGTACCAAAATGTTACTTTCTCTCGACTTCAAAAGAGAAGTATTGTGATCACAAAAAAAATATATATATATATTGAGCTCGAGATTTTGAAAAATGTCGACGTTTCACGATCCCCTGAAACCGAAAAAGTGGTTTTCGCGATGCTGTCTGTCTGTATCTCGGACTAGAGCCGGAAACATTCTACCGACCGGGATAAAACTTAGCATTTAGGGTTAAGTTAAACTAGATATATAACCCTAAGATTAAGGGAAGTTTAGTGAAGGGAAAAAATAGAAAAAATCTGTTTTCTCGATATCAACTATAACAAGTATGATTAAGAATAAAATAGCCAAAGCTATTATTTATGCTTTTAATGAGGATTTACTCTCATCTACAGTAGCCCCACGGCTTCTTTGGTTCTGACTGACAGCTCACAGCTGACTTCTGACAGTCAACATTTAGGTATATACCTGAATTTTGACAGCTGCTAAACACATGTTTTTGCAGATCATTTGTTTTGGCTTAGGGATACATAATTTGGTTTGATAACTTTTCAAAGCTGTCAGTCAGCACCAAAGAAGTTGTGGGGCTACTTTAGATATCAAATTCTGAAAATTGAAAAATGACACCTAAATACGGGAAATGAGTTAGTTATCTGATAGCTCGTGATCTTAATAAAATCACACATTTTGTAGCCAACGATTTCCTCACGTCCATCATAGACTCTGCCTTAAAATATGAGTGAAGAATTACCCTGAGCATTTGACGATTCCTGGATAGCTCAGTGGTAAGAGCATTGACGTACTAAGCCAAAAGGTACCGTGTTCGATTCCCGTGTCCAGGTGTCCATCTTTAGATTTTCAGAATTTTGATTAAATTTTGTATCTAGGCCCTAATTAACATTACAAACAAAATGACATATCTCATTTCCCCATGAAAATAACTTGGAGGGTGCTTTAAATAACAGGATATTTCCAATTTTGATAATATCCCTGCATTTAACTTAGATACGAAATAATTTAACATTAAAATGTTGTTGTACAGCAGAAACACTTCCCTTGATTCGCGAGCCCTGCACCCCAACACACGACACATTGCGGATTAAGGACACACATTTGTCATCAATGGAAGGGACTTATAATTTTAAATGTCATCACTAACCCCTACTAGGTAAAAGCGTTTCAATTTTCTGGGGAAAATTAAAGAAAATCTTGAATTATATATAATCTTAGTTTTATTTTTATAATAATAATAATTTTTTTTTTTAACTTGATGGTGCCGGTTTTTTCTTTGTATTTTCAATCTTTAACGGAGCCCTTATTACCAAATGAGTTTGATACCACTGGACTAGTTAGTGTCTCTCCTTGTATTCTCATTAGCTGATAAAAGGGCTGTCTATGCTCAAACCCACGTCCAACAAATAAGAAGTTGAAGATAAACCAACTTTATTCTTTGAGTACGTTTATCTATTTAAGAGGTGACCTGGCGGTCTACGGGTTAGGTGTCAGACTTCTGTGCTGGCGGCCGGGGTTCAACCCTCGGCCCCGGCACAGATTTATCTGATTACCAAACCCTTCCTTCACCTCTGACGAGACATCTTGTGAATGTGGGGAATGCCAGGCCTCCACCGTGGTTCGGATTCCACGTTAAACTGTAGGTCCTCTATTTCATCTCACAATCACCCTACCATTACACATTAGCGTAAGTGCGTATAAACCGAACGGGTAGTAAGACGCGGTGATAATAATAATAATAATAATAATAATAATATTTAATAATGTGTTTATAAACGCCATCACTGATGCGAACGTGTTTCAACTTCTTGCGCATTATTCGCTATTATCTTGGCATTATCAATAAATATAAGCTCAGTCTAAAACCTTTCAGGGTAAACGGAGTGTATCAGGCGTGTTGTAAAGAGGGGTCCGCGAGCCATTTCGGGCCCACCCAGAGGAGGTCTGTAGATCACGTGGTCTGTGACGCTCCAGAGATCATCTCCAGGAAACGAGCTCTGACAACCACGCACTAACGGAATGAGAGTTTCTAAAAGCGTCGGTGTTATAGCTGCTTCCGTTTCTCGTATCGACGCGCGGGTTGATTTCCAAACAAATGGTCGGTTGGATCGTTTAAAATGATTTAATAACCGAACGTAGACCCTGATCCTAAATTAGCTCTCTTTCTTTCAAGCTCTCCCCATTTGGTTATTTTACTACTAGAGGTTAGGCTTGTCTCCCGAAAGGCGTGATTCCGAATTTCACACGAAGTTTGTTCCCTGTTCGTTTTTAGAATTTTCAAAATAGAAGATAAATCTTAAGAATTTTGTAAGTAACTTCAACACTTAAGTAATCAATGTGTTAATTTGCAGTATTGTACCTTATCGGTAAGTTTGATAAAAACTCTGGACAGAGAAACACACACACCACATGGCTTTTAATGTATTATATTATGTGTGGTGCATTCATGAGACTCGACAACCGGACTGACACGTACAGGATGGGCCAGAGGAACCCTAGTCCCTTATAAACTAATAGAGGGGCCCTATACGCCCGAAGATAATTGTTGGTGTGCAACATCATTAAAAATAGGGATAAGGATCCTATGATATTAGAGAGATTAGAGATTAGTAAAAATCTTTTTAAAAAATATATCGAATACATTATAATGATCTAGACTTCAAATGACAATTTTAAGCAATTGGTTAAAGAGATTATATAGACTTTTGTAGTTGGAAGAATAACAGAAATCACAAAATAGGAGAAAATCGTATTAATATAATTTACATAATCTAGATATATTTTACATGACGTAATAGACATGACAAACAAAATATTATTTGCCAGTGGCGCAAAGTCTTAAACAACTTTTATTTTATTTTATTTTAAATAGTTTCAATTGAACAAAAATTGTGTATTTTTTTTTTAAAAGAATTGGAGATTCGTATTCGTATTTGAACTTAAGATGTGCTCAATGCTCGAGAGCACGTATCTTTGTGAAAGCACTTTTTCAACGATGAAATTCATAAACTCCAAATACATATGATCATTTACTGATAAATCACTTTTACATTCACTGTGTTGGCAACTACAAGCATCGATATTTACATAGCAACTTTAGTAAATGAAAAGGAATAGCAGCGGGGCTCACAATGAAACAATACTTATAAATTTATAAACAATAATTGTATCTTATCTAACGTTTCAATAAGAAATTTTATAAACAACATTTTTCTTTATTATGAACTTTCAGAAGTGCTTGTTAAACTATCCATATATTTTAATATTTGCACCGTGTTTATATTTCTGGATGCGGCCCTCATTTTGCATATTTTTTTTTAAACTGGCATTTGATTATCTAAAGTTGGGAAGCCCTGATATAGATTAATTCGCACTTAAAAGTATTAATGTTGTGAGAAGTGACCGTTTTTTACGATGTATCTCTCTCCATCCGAGGTCTAAATGTTATCATGCAGACTGTACATAGAGGCACGTCAACCACGGTGAGCTAAGCAGAAACAAAGTTCAGTTGTAAATTGCAACGCAATTGGACGCGCGTGTGTAATCTCTACAGATGTAAAGGTTGTAAGCTGAGTGTAGCAAATCAAGATACTAGGCTTGGGCTGATGATGCCTTCCATTATTCATCTGGTTCCCGCCACCCTGACGACACTAGACCCGTCCAACACACCGTGCCAAAATCAGGCACGTTCCCATGCTTGCGTCTAACACATAAACTCAAGTTGGTTGCGTGTCTGTCTACTGAGATGAGAGTCCCGATTACGATTCCTGGCGTGGCCAAAAATGTATCACTGATGAAATGTGGGTTTCCCTTTTCACGCCGATGAATTAACGGTTGGGGGCTGGATGTTGTGACTGTTATAAATTTAAGTTACTTTAAAAGTCGTGTGCTGATATAATCAGTCGGTTCAGAAAGTTCGTGTTATTATTATTATTATTATTATTAGCACCGCGTCTTACTAACCGTTCGGGTTATACGCACTTACGCTAATGTGCAATTTTAGGGTGATTGTGAGATGAAATGGAGGACCCACAGTTTAACGTGGAATCCGAACCACGGTGGAGACCTGGCATTCCCCACATTCACAAGATGTCTTGTCAGAGGTGAAGGAAGGGTTTGGTAATCAGATAAATCTTTGCCGGGACCGAGGATTGAACCCCGGCCGCCAGCATATAAGTCTGACACCTTACCCCTGGACCGCCAGGTCACCAAGTTCATGTTAAATACATAAGTAAATAAAATAAATGTAGCATCATGCTTGCAAAAGGCTAGCAAATCAATAAATTGAATATCATGTATTTCGCGTCAGTGTTCGAGTGGTCTAAAGCGTCACCCTCGAAATGGACTGGCCTGCCGGTGACGGGGAGATCGGGGTTGGAATCCTGGTCGGATGTTTTAAGGTAAGGTTGACAAGACGTCCTCCTTTTATCGGAGATGTCCTACATTTCAACCCTATCTACAGTGTCCGGGAGGAATTCTAAATAATTCTAAAAGGCTCTCAATTACTAGTCCTCCATTTTGACAAAATATTTTTTTTTTTTTTTTTAAATTTCGATGTCATTTGCTTTTTAAAGTTATTTTTTGTCGTATGGCATATATGCACGGCAGAGACATGACATCCTAGTACTAACGTCTTATGTGTAGCCTATTAGCCGCTTTGGTAGCACAGGACGTGGCCCAGGGTACAACATAAGAAGATGTCTACATGACGCACCCGCAATAATATGATGCGATGATAGTTCTTATGATGATGTGGAGCCGGTGGAGTCTTAACCTAACTTATGCTTAATTAACCAAACCCTGGTGACCGTTGGGATCATTTCCCTTAAGGGGAAAATACCCAAGGCGCCAGCTAGGAATCCAACCGGGGGCTCTTAGACTCGTATCCAGCTGCACTGATAAGTGACCACTACATCCCGGGGCCGGTTGCTTTTAAAGTGATCTCACATCTAAAACTTCTGCCTTTAAATTACCTTTCAGCTATACCAAGAAATCTTCTTGCATTTTCGTCGGCAAACTAGTCCATGCAGTGCTCACGTGATCAAATGTAATTTATATTGGCTGCGTGTATGCCGTCAGCAACCAATCACAAAGAGCTCCCTTTACCGTTCTTTCTGCAGCGTCCTTTCTGTGGTTGCGTGGATGTGTCCAACTGTCTATCTAATATTGGAAAATCCCGAAACGTTAATGCGATTTAGTGATAATTTATCTAACAAATACAAGTCATTAAGTGGTAGAAATAAACATGAAGCAGAATGCCTCATTTTTCTTGAATGTCCTACATTTCGGGAGTTGTCCTCCTTGCGCCAAAAGCATCTGAGCACCCTGTTTTAAGATAGTTTCTCCTGAATTATTTCCTACTTTCCCTTGCAAATGAGGGTATATTTCCTCTATACTGTCTTTATCTCCACTCTATTAGTATGATGAATTGTTTACAGCCCTAACGGGTAGTAAGATGCACGGGGGAAAAAACGCTTTAAAGTCTAAAACAACTGACTTTTTTTAACATACTGGGTCGTGCCAATATTGTGTGTGTGCTGATGTCTCATGTTAATGACATGTTGATTTAATTTTGGTTGATTTTGATTTTTCAGCGTCAATGCACCTTTAAATATGTTGGCTTAGCCTAGCTTAAGGCTAGATTTATATTCACGGATAAAGGATATTTAATAACGAATAGTGCATATCACATAGTGCACAAGAAGTTAAAACACATTATTTTCAATGAAAACGTATATTATCGATACATAATAAATAGTGGATAATGTACTGTACAACGCATAAAGTTGATTTTAACTTCAACTTTTTTTACGTTATGCATGGAGTGTGGTGTAGATAATCATTGAGCTTGAGATGTATCAGCCAATGAGAATGCGAGGTGAGGATCTAGCCAATTAAATGCCAGTATACAAGCAGACAAAAGTACTTAGTTTCTGTGTTCAAGTTCAAGTATGAAAGGTCTTGTAGTAAACTATGCTTGTTTGTTATTCATTAATATTCTTTGTTTTAGCGTCAGTTACTTTGATTGTCTATGTAATTGAAAATAAAAGAGAAATATCACATATTTTACGCTTTTTTTAAGAAGTAGTTTCACTATAACATTTATGACAATAATAAAATAGGAACCAAATAAAAATTTAATTTGATTTAATGGTACAGAGAAAACTAAAATTAACGTGGTTTTTCGAATGAACCCTTTATTGAAGTATTTGTATGGACATTAAATAGTGTAAAAAGAAAAGAAGTCAAACCATTTTGCATAAATTAAAGACAAGCAATTTAAGTAAGACTTAATACACAACATTATGCAAGAATATAAACCCATCCTTAGTTAATAAATGTGGAAGTTTATGAAAAACTTTACAGCCCTAGAAGTGCTAAATTCGATGACTACCTAGCGGGGCATATTATTCCAGTTTGACCTTTGACCCCGATGTGGAGATACTGTATTGTGATGATGACGCAATGTTGTTTTCGTTCTCTCATTGGTTGCTAAGTAATTATGTGTCGCTCTCTGATTGGTTTCCCCCCCTCCTCCTCCTGACCCCTTTACCAGTGTTCCAAACTTGTTTTTTAATTTGTGCTCATTGGTTATTTATGTATGTTCATTGCTTTTTTATATGTGCTTAATAGTTATTTATGTATGCTCATTGCTTTTTTATTTAAGCTCATTGGTTATTTATTCAGTGTTTTTTTTTATGTCTGGGTAGGATTGGGACGGGGTGTTGGAGTTTATTTATTTATTGGCGTGCAGTCAACGGTGCCAGGCACTCCTCCTACGGCATCGCTAGTGAGCGCTGGAAGCATCTTCTCTGACCGGCGTGTGAGTGTGACCACCAAGCAGATGACAGCGTATCACGGCCATAAGACCCCTTCCACTTCCTCTCGCTCTCCCTCCTTCAAGGCATGTGTCGCAACCCCCTTATTTGGTAAAGGATTTTCCTGGTGTCACAACCCCCTATGTGGTAAAGGGTTTTTCCTGATGACTGGCACCCGCTTGGCGGTTTGACAAGACGTCGGTGGGCCTCCCAGAAGAGCCATTGTACGGCTGACGTGCGACTGTTGGTCTGTACACTGATAGCCACCGTTAGGGATGATACCAATGGTATTCTCCTTATGATGACTTCGGTGATAAACCAACATGGCCGCTCCTGCGATCGTACACACCTCTCTGAAAGGATCCACCTTTGATTTTTCCATAAGCATGTCTCTAAACTGCAGGCAGGCCTTCCGTAGGATCTCTACATCTTTCACACGATACAGTTCCAACTCGCGGTTAAAATCAAAGACATAATTTTCTTTGACCAATGTGTCATACCACTTCTCAAAGTGCTCCTTTCCCTTAACCGACATCTCACCGATACCGTAGTCCTCCTTTGGCGGCAAGGGACACCTATATCCCACATTTTATTTTTTATTGAAAAAATGGGGGAAATGTCCCTTGGCCAAAGACTCGTCCAAGCCAAATGTCTTGGTTATCTTGAACAACGAAATCGGTAGAAAGTTCAGTGGGTCAATAAAGTGGAGCTGGCCGTAACGCATGGACATGATTTTCCCACTGTTCATTATGAGCTCTGGAGTCCATTATTTAACCTCCATCATATATTTTAAAATAAAATTTCCATCATAGCCATTTGCATTATGGCTTAGTAGAGTGATATCCTTAAATTTTGTTACTTTAATTTGCAGTTAAAATTCAAAAAATTGGACCATTGTGGTATCACCCTTGAATATGCGAGTCCCATCGCCCCCATATTCGGTGTAATGATGGGCATTTACATTTATATGAAGGCAGGCCTTGCAACACAGAGGTTAGGCTCATGCAAGTACGTGTTGACTGCACCTTGAGGGAGCGTTTCTTGTCCGCACTCAAATTCATAAAACCCTAATATGAAAGTGCTCTTTTCCAGTGACGGCTTGGAGGGAGCTTGCTTCATATAGCAAAAATGCCCAAAAGGACGTTGGGTCTCGCAAACTCTACAAAAAGTCTCATAACACCTGTGTGAATAATTTGATCTTTCCAAACTGAAAAATTTCCCTCAAACCTCAACAATCTTTTTGACTTCACAGACCGACATGTGACCTCTGCAAAAACTGAGACGTTTATGGTTATCAAAACATGTCTGGTTTGTAAACCAACGCTCACAGTCTTTACAGGTCACAGTTCGACCTCCACTGCAGACCTCTTTAGCGTAGCACTTTTTGCACGCGGACTCATATTTGTGCTCCTTCTTTATGTTGAACGGCACACGGCACTCGCGGCAAAATTACGTGCACTTAAATGCGGCTGTCATGGATTTTATGACGTCAAAATGGTTTTGCTTATCATCGTGAAAATACAAATCATGGTAGCCCTTAAAGGAATGTACGGGAGGAGTAGGCCCCTCATATAGGACTTGTCACCCCCGACGTTCCCTGAACACTGTGATTTTGTATTCGGAGAGGTATGTTTGAAATTGTTTCAGTTCAGTTATTCCACCACCACCTTTCACAAGATTCACACGGGCATCACGGCATAAATCTTCTTCGTTGTATTTTTGAATAGGACGAACCTTGCTTAATCTAGATTAATCAATGTTTATATTTTCTAAAGAGTTTTTTCTAAACAAGCATTATACTTTAGAAGTTTGTTGGGTTTTTTAAGATAAAAGAATTACTTTAATTTACCCTAGTAGCCTAATATAGGCCTATATTAATTTCATCGTGGTCTTTACAAGCGCTTAACCTACATACATTTGCCAGGACCTGGGACCACACCATGAACTCCGAATCCACATAAGACAAAATGGCTACTTTTGAGAAATAGCGTTGTGATTGTATTGTTTTTGTGGTCAATCTCCCTCAAATATAAGACAAGTTTAGCAACGCTGTTTAGTCGATGTTTCCAGTAGCTCTTTCTTACTCCCAGCACACCACCTTCCAACATAACTGAATGCGAGGAGATTTGGCAACAGTTGAGAGAGAGAGCGAATATAAAGCTTTTCTCTCCATAAGGTATACAGTTACCTCAGTGATGATATTGGGTGTAGTTTAAATGCCTTAACGATTTCATTTTGGTATTAATAATATACCCTGATTTCGTTAGTAAAACTAAGCTTTAAGGCCAGAAACCTACTGTATAATAGTATTTGGGTAGGGTACAGTAGGCCTTTCAGGACAAACTTCCTAAGCTACCATTCTGGAAGGAATTTTATCCTACCGAAATACTACTATTACTACTACTACTACTACTACACAGTAATATTCTGGTACGTATTAAGGCCTTCCAGAAAGAAATGACTTGTGTTACTTGTAGACACTTTACGAAGGAAGCAAAGTGCAGCAGTGAATAGAGAAAAGATTATTTCTTTAAACATCAAAATAAAATTACTCTTTATATTTCCCAGCCCCATTTTTATTCAAGTCAGGCGAAGAATTTGGTATTACAGATCACTGTGAATTCAGAGCACATTATATTCTTTTATTTATGTTAAAAACAACTCAAGGTTGAACAAAACAAACAAACATATATATATATATATATAAATGCTTTGGCGAATAAAAATAAGGTATGCAACCTACGTAGTTTCCAAGTTTTGAGCTAGGGTCTGCTTAGGGAGAAATAATATGTCAGGAGTGTTGTATACTTTCAAAAGCTTCTTTTNATTCTTTGTTGATTCTTCCAAATTGTGATCACTTTGAAAAAAAAAAAAAAGGAGTTGGCTGATGCATGAAGGGAATAGATGACTTGAAAATATTAATAAGCGCAGATCCACATTTTCATATGAAGGAACTTAGCTGACAGAAAATTTATTAGATCGTCTATAAATAGAATGGCATGGCATTTTAATACGTGAAAGTATATCAAGAAACTTTTTATAGCTGTAAATTTGCACCCAATTTGAGTGGGGTGTGCCAGTATGCGATAATTTATTAATACAACAGTTAGTTTATATTTTATGCTAGTCACAAGCTCATTAATGGTCATTTTAAGCTAAATGTTACTAAAAATATTATTATTTTATATAGGTGGTTGTAGCCATAACTCTGAAAATAAAGCGCACTGAAGATGCAATATGAATTAAATCAAACCAATCAAAGAGCCTCCAAGAATACTTCTTACGTATGGAATTTATCTCAATTATCTTATAGTGTGACCGGCATCATGGTCAAGAGGTCAACATTCCTGGCTTGTAATTTAGAGGTCCCGGGCTCAATTCTCGGTGGATCTATAGGTATTTTACCCGAAGGGGAATTGTTCCCGTGGTTTCCATGGTCTGGTTAGCTAGGTTTAAGACTTATACTGCCACCATATAATAATAATAATAATAATAATCTAACGGCGCTAATCGTCCGCCACTGCCAGAAGTAGACCAGGAAAGATTATCTAACAAATCCGGGTGGTCAGAGTTCTTGGTTACAGATCCAGAAGTTCCGGGTTTAATCCTCGGCGCTTCCAAAATATATCTGTAGAGCAGTGAGTCTGGAACGGGCTCGCGAGGACAAACGAGTGAACTACTTGAATAAATAGGTAGCAGCTGAGGCTTAGAAAACTGATATTAATAGCCAGAGGGCTCGTTGTGCCCGACCACATGATACCTCTATCCGTAATGTTGGCACTATTATCGCTAACGGTGGCGGCCGCTCGGTCTCGGTGTGGCGAGCTTACACCACAGAGTGTTATTGTTAGAACTATTGTTGTTGCTATTATTGTTAGAACTATTGTTGTTGCTATTATTGTCATTCCCAATGTTGCACACCAGTGACTTATCCGAGCAAAGATAACAAGACGAGTAGGATTGTTTTGAACGAACTGCGCCCCACTGGCGAGACAGTGGAAATACACATTGTGCAACCGGCTGGTATCGAACCACGTCCTCCTGATTTCAAATCAGGAGGTTTAGGATCTCGTTTAACAATGCCGGCATTACTTGAATCCAACTGTAATTTTTTTGTAATGTTTACTCAAGTATCATACTACCCACCCGGGTTATCCGCGCTTAATACATTAATGGGGTAGGAATAAGGAAGTTATAATTTTATATTAAATAGGCCTAGACCTGAATTTGCGTGGAGAGACAGTGGAAAACTATTTAGTACATCCAGTAGGGTTAAGCCCCGACCTCCATGTTACCGACAGACCAGCTCAGACGATAATGACGTTTAAAATCCACGTGCCCATCTATGCGTGCCTGACGTTTAGTCTCCGTATCTAACGATGCGTGCCTGACGTTTAGTCCGCTTGCCCACCAATACGTTCCTGACGTTTAGTCCCCGTGACCACCAATGCGTGCCTGACGTTTAGTCTCCGTATCCACCAATGCGTGCCTGACGTTTAGTCCCATGCCCACCAATGCGTGCCTGACGTTTAGTCCCTGTATCTACCTATGCGTGCCTGACGTTTAGTCCACATGCCCACCAATGTGTGCCTGACGTTAAGCCCCCATGCCCATCAATGCGTGCCTGACGTTTAATCCCCGTGCCCACCAATGCGTGCCTGACGTTTAGTCTCCATGTCCACCGATGTGTACCTGATGTTTAGTTCCCGTGTCCACCAATGCGTGCCTGACGTTTAGTCTCCATGTCCACCGATGTGTACCTGATGTTTAGTTCCCATGTCCACCAATGCGTGCCTGACGTTTATTCTCCGTATCCACCGATGCGTGCCTGACGTTTAGTCCCCGTGCCCACCGATGCGTGCCTGACGTTTAGTCTCTGTATCCACTGATGCGTGCTTGACGTTTAGTCCGCTTGCCCACCAATGCGTGCCTGACGTTTAGTCTCCGTATCCACCGATGCATGCCTTGACGTTTAGTCCCCGTGTCCACCGATGCGTGACTGACGTGTAGTCCACTTGCCCACCAATGCGTGCCTGACGTTTAGTCTCCGTATACACCGATGCGTGCCTGACGTTTAGTCCCCGTGTCCACCGATGCGTGACTTACGTGTAGTCCACTTGCCCACAAATGCGTGCCTGACGTTTAGTCCACTTGCCCACCAATACGTGCCTGACGTTTAGTCCCCATGTCCACCAATGCGTGCCTGATGTTTAGTCCCCGTGTCCACCAATGCGTGCCTGACGTTTAGTCTCCATGTCCACCGATGTGTACCTGATGTTTAGTCCCCGTGTCCACCGATGCATGCCTGACGTTTAGTCCCCGTGTCCACCAATGCGTGCCTTGACGTTTAGTCCCCGTGTCCACCGATGCGTGACTGACGTGTAGTCCACTTGCCCACCAATGCGTGCCTGACGTTTAGTCTCCGTATCCACCAATGCGTGCCTGACGTTTAGTCTCCGTATCCACCAATGCGTGCCTGACGTTTAGTCCACTTGCCCACCAATGCGTGCCTGACGTTTAGTCCCCGTGCCCACCGATGCGTGCCTGACGTTTAGTCCCCGTGCCCACCAATGCGCGCGTTGTGGTCTCTTTGTTGCACGCAGACATCTCGGACATGTTCCGGTTCGGAGTTCCCTCCTCTATCTTGTCGAGGGTCGCCCTTCAAGGTCGCCCACTACGCCACGCGGCGTACACACAATCAAGAAGACGTGAAAGATATACAGGGAGGTATACTGACAACTTAATTGTCTTCCTATTCTTCCACCAAAACTGTCCCCGCCCTCTTATTCCCCCTCCCCCCCCAAGGAAAACGTTCAGTAAACATTATTTTAACTGGGCCGTGGAGCTATAGTATAAGTGTTGCATGTTTTGGCGCGATTAGGAAAACCGGATCTATACAATACAATTCTCATAGAAAGGCCCTATCTCACAGTTAAAAAAGTTATTTTAGCACAGCGTCTTACTACCCGTACGGGTTTCACCTAATAATTACTCTAATGTGTTGTGGATTAGGTAGGTTTTATATAAAGGAGGTGTACCCGCATTTGCGTGGAGGGAGAGTGGAAACCCATTTAATAAAACCCACACTCAGTACACCCGACCGGGATTGAACCCTGATCTCCCCGTCTTCGGCAGTCTAGTATATTGCGAGAGTAGCGGCTTAGACCATGCGTTAACAGTAGCGGGTCTAGAAAAGTTAATAGATCTTCTTTCACATATTCATACGTCAAGTCATGCGACCCGCAGCTGTCGCGCTATGAAATAACAGTAGTTATATGGTGAGATGTGTTAATGTTGGCCGCACAAAATATGTTTTTATTCTCTAACGGGCCCTTTTTTATGGAAATTGGACGTGGTTGGCTCGCGCTGCTAGAACGCTCCTGTCACGAGCTAGAACAGGGGTCGGCAACGGGTCGATCTCACAGCCATTTTCAGTTGAACGCGTAAAAAACTACATCGTCACAAAAAGGCAAGCTTATACTCCATTCACGGTAGGAATTACTCTTAAAGGTATTTTTTCCTACCAATATCCTACTATATAATAAATTTCTGGTAGGAAAAAAGGCCTTTCAGAGAACAATTCCTACGGTTAACGGACTTTACCTTGCATTTTTCCACTATGGTACAGCTTATAAGATAAGACCATAGGGTAATCCGTCAAGACTTTCAGGTTAAACAGAATGTACATTTTATTTATTTTATATTTAGGCAGGGACATAAATACTGAAGGAAATATTGAAACTAAGGACTATACAAGATGTATAGGAAAATAAAGAATTAAAAGTAAAGTGGAGAACCGAGGTGTGATCGCGGGACCTTTGAAAAATGTAGAAGTCGTTCGAAGCCCAACAAAAGTTGCCGACCCCCTGATAGTCACTGGAGCTATTTCACTCACACTAGTGGGCACGCGGACTGAATGTCGGGCTCATGGCTTACTACCAGTAATACCCCGTCTACAACCAACACACTCGCTTGTCGGACTCACAATAACGCAATCGCAAACGCACTTGTAATTACGCATCTCTTAAATACAAAACATACTGTCTACAATGAAAAGTCGTAAGACGTAATTTCAACCAATAAAAACAGACATCAATGATGACTATAAAAGTCAAATTCATATTAATGTTTTCAAATAAGAAATATATTTTTAAAATATTTATATGGTTAAATACACATGATTTTAATTGAAAATCCTGTATTCATTTCTATACCTTTCCAAGAGCTGTTGTCATAGACCAAATAACTTCATATAATTTGATTTTAGTAGTCCATCCATATTGTTTGTTTTTTTACTGGCCGAACGCAAGCCAACGCAACTACATAAACGCAAGAGATGGACAATGTTCATCTCCTCCCGACAAGCGGGTCCGACAGTTCCGATACACGATTGTGTTTGCGTAAGCTATTGTAGACAGACAAACATCACTTTATTGAGTAGTTACGAGTCCGACAAGAGGGTGCGTTTGGTTGTAGACGGGCCATAAAGGAGGAGCTCTGGGTCAGGATCCCGGTTGGGCGTACTAAGGGTATTTTTACCAAGATGGTTTTCCTAGTCTCCCTTATCGCAAACTGTTCCTTCTTCATTCCCCACTGGCGTAGTTTAAAATGTTTATTTCCCGGACGGATTGTAAGACGTGGCCAAGTAATAGTAATAAAGCGATTTTTTTAAATACTTTAAAACTTCAAATCGTGTGATCTGCAGCTGTTATATTTTTAAATATAGTATCAATGCCGTAAAATATCTGAGTAATTTAGCTTATTAACTACCGTGCAACTTTCAAAGTATCTACAGGCCGTTTCCCGCTACTTTGGACATAGAAAAAAAAAAAAGTAAAATAATTTATCAACTCTAATTAAACCTATATAAGGTAAAATCTTTTCGATCTTCTAATTATCAGCATCTGTGGGCATGGGGGTTAAGGCTCAAAGATCGTCTGGTCTGGTTGGTCGACGACGGAAAGGTTGGTGTTCGAATCCCATATGGGTGTACTAAAGTTTATATTACGTATGGTTTTTCCACTCTTCCTTCACGATAATGTGGATGTATTTCCTCTAAATGATACCTTATCGTTCCTATTCCATTGTAGTATTTAGATTCAAATACCACAGACCAGTAGTAAGAATGGGTTTTAAATATAAAGCATGTTTGTAAAGACGGTATGTAATTCTTCAGTGAAAACTAGTCTATTTCACAAATAAATGGTTTTTAGAAAATACAAATACATATTTGTCGGTCAATTATTTCCTAAGCTCAATATTTTCATGTTTTACTATTTTTACTATATCACACGGCAGGCAACCGCCATCTTGAGTTTTCACGAGAATTAATCGAAACGGATAAATCTCACAATCTTAACGTGATCTACGAGAAACCTGGCACATAAATACGAGAGACGCCGATCCAACTCCAAAGAGGTGGTTCACTAGCTAGCCAGAGAATTATTGCAGCTGTCAGAGGAGGAAAATTGAAAAATACCTTTCCATTCCTTCACCTTGTACTTCTAGAAGCCTAAAACCAAATAAATACTAATACAGAGTGTTGCAGTGTGGAATATACCTCGTACCTTTATAAAGTGGCTTGTAATAGGTCCGACCAGTTGGAGCGTGGCCACTAAAAATGTTAGTTTTTTAGGATCCAACATAAGAATGCAGACGATTTTTTTTAAGTCAGAGTAAAAGGTTAACCAAACAAAATAAAACCAAATGAAAAAAGAGAGGCCAACTAATCATACCTTAAACTCTCTGCTCCTATGAACGTTCTAAAGCAGTTGTTTTCAAACTGTGGGTAGTGAGTCGAATGTTGATGGCTTACAAAAATTTATCGAAATGTGAAATTTTTTGAACTATTTGAAAATATAATAAAATAGTGAAAGAAAGAAGAAAAGAGTGAAAAGGGGAAAAAAAATAAGGTGCACCTACGTGCAAGGAACTCAGGTTTTATGTACGTTTTTGGGACGTGGACGTCAATGTCATCTTCGATAAAAACCGGGGATACCACTTCAGTGGCCACATAGTCTAAGAAGACACTCTCGCAAGAGATTAAACAGCCACTGACGATGAAATCAGGGTTCGATTCCCAGTCGGCTGTATTGAGTGTTTTTTTCCATAAATGCGAATGCGGATACACTTCCTTTAAATTAAACTTCCTTTGACTTTGTCACGGATTAGCGTAATTAATACAAGGGTGTATAACCCAAACGGGTAGTGAGACGTGGTGCTAAGAAAAACAGAAACCGGCAACACGTGCACTCTTTGGACGCTTCATTGTGAACAATCGATATGGTTTTTTTTTTGTAAAATTAGATTCAATAATAGATCTCAAACTAAACAGTAGGTCTAGTAAAAAATAGCTCCTCCCGCTCATGTTCATTAAAGCTAGGTGGGTCACTAAAGTTTGTGTATTTTAAACTATTTATTTTCCAGATGATGGTCTACAACAGAAGAGTTGAGTAATTAATGGGGAATTTTAGCTTGAAGTTTCTTCGACAAAAGTTCAAATCCTGCCGGATAGACTCACATTTCCTGTTAAACTGAGAGGTTTTCTGTGGAGTCTCCACGGCAGACAATAGTGTGCTGTCCCAGGCCTCCACCGTGGTTCGGATTCCACGTTAAACTGTTGGTCCTCCATTTCATTCTCACAATCACCCTACCATTACACATTAGCGTAAGTGCGTATAACCCGAACGGGTAGTAAGACGCGGTGCTAATAGTAATAATGTGCTGTCAGCAGAAAGAGGTTGGGACTTGGGAACCACTGGTTTACATACTAAGGTCCAGTGGTTTTTAAACTGTATATGAATGCGTACACTCTCAATCGCAAACATTATGAAACTCCTAAGTACCCTAAGGTGGGCGTGGAGGAGACGCGAGTCAAGCTCACTGTATTTGCAGTTTTTATAGCATAACATTTTTTTATCCAAGAAAATGTTATGCTATAAAAACTGCAAAAACACTGACCTTGACTCGCGTCTCCTCCACGCCCACCTTAAGCCTTATTACCAGAAGTAACAGTCTTATTTTTTTTAGATCTAACTAGATTAGGCCTACTTAAGTGAAGGATGTTATTTTGACTAAAACATGTCGATCTTCAAAATTCAATACAAACATTTCAAATCAGTAAAATAAAAAAGTTTACAACTTCCACATGCAACTCACGTAACAATAATTGCAGCGCACACATTCAAACAAATTGTTCACAAACTTCTGATGCACAAGCAAACATTAGCTGTCGTTTACAAACACCAAATAGATTTTTAACTTCATATAAATTGTGTTTGGAACATCAAATTAACGTAAAAATATACATGAATTAAATGAGTCGCACCCACATTGTTGGGCACACGGACCAAACATCAAACTCGTCTGGTCCGAACTGCCGGAAAGGTCAAGGTACACATTCCAGCCGGGTGCACTGAGGATGTTTATTACTCAATTCACTTCACTTTACTTTAAATACATGAACATGAGGGCAGCACTACATTCTTTTCAATGCTCCCTTCTTCATAATTGTCCGATCAGTTGTTAAATGAGGGTGAACTAAATAGATAGTAATACACAACGCGGAAAGATCAATATAAAGTAGCAGTTATTCAGGTTTTAAATATCGTTGTTCAGGAAACCAAGCTCAATGACTTTGTTCCGTGTATCTAACCGTATCCTTGAAGTTATCTTGTATTTTCTTTCACAAGCATGGATCGCATTCTCCCGCTTTATCCCAGCATACCCACACGTCTCGCCGGGAGCAATTTATGAGGACTTTCCAAATTACGAGTAAAGAAACAAAGAAGAGATCACAGTGCGGACGACAGTTAAACTTGTCCTAGGATCATTATCTCCACTTGCTGAGAAAACTGCTCATGTTCTGTGAGATACTCTCGTCTCCTTGCCCTGGCGCGTTTGGTTTCACTTCACAATACCATGATCACACAACACCTCAAACAATGATCACACAACACGTCAGACAATGATCACACAACACGTCAGACAATAAACACACAACACGTCAGACAATGATCACACAACACGTCAGACAATGATCACACAGCACGTCAGACAATGATCACACAGCACGACAGACAATGATCACACAGCACGTAAGACAATTACCACAAAACACGACAGACAATGATCACACAGCACGACAGACAATGATCACACAACACGCCAAATAATTACCACACAACACGACAGACAATGATCACACAGCACGTCAGACAATTACCACACAACACGACAGACAATGATCACACAGCACGTCAGACAATGATCACACAGTCACGTCAGACAATGATCACACAGCACGTCAGACAATGATCACACAGCACGACAGACAATGATCACACAACACGCCAAATAATTACCACACAACACGTCAGACAATGATCACACAACACGTCAGACAATGATCACACAACACGTCAGACAA
The DNA here is from genome assembly GCA_901482245.1 of Timema douglasi. NCBI lineage: Eukaryota > Metazoa > Arthropoda > Insecta > Phasmatodea > Timematidae > Timema > Timema douglasi. Next base: position 11,093 of record CABEEJ010005908.1, on the reverse strand, counting down.
TGATCACACAGCACGAAAGACAATGATCACACAACACGCTAGACAATGATCACACAGCACGTCAGACAATGATCACACAACACGTCAGGCAATGATCACACAACTCGCCAGACAATGAACCTACAATACGACAGACAATGAACACAAAACTCGACAGACAATTATCACACAACACGCCAAATAATTACCACACAACACGTCAGACAATGATCACACAACACGTCAGACAATGATCACACAATACGTCAGACAATTAACAGAAAACATGCCATACAATTATCACACAACACGTCAGACAATGAACACATAGCTCACCAGACAATGAACCTACAATACGACAGACAATGAACACAAAACTCGACAGACAATTATCACACAACACGCCAAATAATTACCACACAACACGTCAGACAATGATCACACAACACGTCAGACAATGATCACACAATACGTCAGACAATTAACAGAAAACATGCCATACAATTATCACACTAACACGTCAGACAATGAACACATAGCTCACCAGACAATGAACCTACAATACGACAGACAATGAACACAAAACTCGACAGACAATTACCACACAACACGTCAGACAATGGACCTACGATACGCCAGACAATGAGCACAAAACACGCCAAATAATGACCACACAAAGTCAGACAATTAACACACAATACGCTAGACAATGAACACAAAACATGCCAGACAATTATCACACAACACGTCAGACAATTAACACAAAGCTCGCCAGACAATGAACCTACAATACGCCATACAATTACCACACAACACGTCAGACAATGGACCTACGATAGGCCAGTTAATTATCACACAACACGACAGACAATTAACACACAATACGCCAGACAATGGACCTACAATACGACACACAATGAACACACAACACGTCAGATAATGATAACACAACACGTCAGACAATGATCACACAACACGTCAGACAATAAACACACAACACGTCAGACAATAAACACACAACACGTCAGACAATGATCACACAACACGTCAGACAATGATCACACAGCACGTCAGACAATGATCACACAACACGACAGACAATGATCACACAACACGTAAGGCAATGATCACACAACACGTCAAACAATGATCACACAAAACGTCAAACAATGATCACACAACACGACAGACAATGATCACACAACACGACAGACAATGATCACACAACACGACAGACAATGAACACACAACACGACAGACAATGAACACACAACACGTCAGACAATTAACACACAATACGTCAGACAATTAACACACAGCATAATCATACGCTAATAGCCCGAACGGGTGTGGTAGGCTATATGGTTGAAAGGACATTAAAATACCAACGTATTTTACTTTTGGTCAACATCGATATAATTGTATTACAATATTAGTGTTATTTTATAGGTATTTATTTTATCGATCAAAAGTGAAATCTGAAGAACACGCGTCTTTGCATGAAAGCAGTTTCGGTGATTTTTGTAAATCAGCTAAGGTCCTTCCTTCCAAAACATTATTTAGCTATAATAATACGTGGTGCGCGTAATAAAAGGAGTTTACGTTACCAGTGTACTGATACTAAATTACGTTTATTATATTAGTACATTTGTAAAATAATAAATGGTACGGAACTCCGCACAGACTTTCTCGCTCTATTGTTTAAAAAATATAGATATTTACTCAAAGCTCGTAATATATGTGAAAGGAAATAATATACACTAGCAAACCCAAGATTAAATAATTGCACTAAACTTATGTAAAACATTTTTTGAGTCCCGGTTTTAAATTTTATAATTTTATTTTTAAGGAATTAATATCCTCCTGTATGTTGGGACCAATAAAAAAGATAAATATTGGGTCCACAAGAGTCAACATTTCGTATTAAAATTTTGACTTATGGTTACATTTTTCGAAATTTTACTGGGTGTTGCACATCTGCATTGCTATTAAATTCCTCATTTATAAATTTTGACCAATAAAAAATGTAAATATTGACTATTGAGTCTAATATGAAGATATATCATTGTTGTACAAACATTTATCCTAAGAGACTTAAGGGAAAATGACATACACTTCTAAGAGAATTACTTTTTTATTACTCTATGACATTGGAGAATTATTGCGTTAAAACTTAATTTGTATCTCTTTACAACTAAATCTCCCAAATTTGTATTAGTATATATGCCAATATCTCAGAAACTGTTGGTTTTATAAAAATATATTTTATATAAAAGTTGTTTATTTTTAATAGAACTACAGTTTGGCAGTGATAAGTTATTTAATATCTCAAATAGTTAGGAAATACGTAAATTTCAGCTTTTGTAAAGTACCCTAAAAGTCATTTTCATGGTAAAATGAAAATAGCCAGTATATTTATAATCTTAATCAACGGCTAGACACTAATTTTAAACAAAATTTTTAGAGCCGATTTGGATAAAATCGATTTTTTTCTCTTTTCGCTCTTTATTAAACTAATCTTAATTGTAAGTTTAAACAGACACACAAGACAGACGGCATTGCAAAGACCACTTTTTAAGGTTCGGGGGGTCACGAGACGTCGACATCCATCAACATTTGCACCCTACTTTGTAAAACTAAAGGGGAGATGCAAATTTACATACCAGGAATAACAATGAAAGTAACAATTTATTAAGTGAAAACATTAAACAATACATTATCAGATCAATACAGGTTGTTCATATGGTATTGGCCGTCTAAATAATACAGCAGACAACGGATCAACAGCTTACACGTTGATCAATCACCGAAACATGATGCAGCTGACTACCAGCCAGATAGCCAGTTCTTTAGCGAGTCGTTTAGACTGAGATTAACCCTATTATCGAAGGTATACGTTCCTCTAAAGAAATAAACTATATGAGAAATCTCGTAACTAATTAAACGCTTTTGCGTTACCAAATTTACTTAGCCGAAGCACGTACATGTTTAAAAGACAACACGCCTCGCAGATATAAGAGCCAGCCTATAACTAATATCAAAACTAAATACCTATTGATAAACCCACACTGAAAATATTGTCCGGCCAACCATCTAAACCCTAACTGGCTTGTGTTGTTAAGGGCATTCCCACTAAATTGAGTGCACACCCAATACATATTAACCAAACAATCAATCGGCAGCCCTGAGGGAGCCTAGTTAACCTAAGTACATATCAGATACATTTTAACAAGACAAGCTATCGGCGCTGAGAGAGCCTAGCTAGCAACAGACCAATGACTAGCAAGCCAGATCAAACCACCTCCATTTCACTATTATAGGTACCATTCTCAGAACACAGCGAAGTAGCTTATGTCTTCTCCACATAAGTACAGTTGAACCAGCCTATTAGCCGGGTGTTGACCAAACAGAACGTAGCTAGTAGTTGTCCATCCTAATCCTCACGGTAGAAAGGTGCAAGTGCAGGTAGTGCACCAGCGGTAGAATATTTGATAAATGCAAACCAGCCGTGGCGGGGGCTAACTCCTGCGAGTCCAGGATTCCACTCCACGGGACGCGATATAGGTCAAGAGAACAAGAATTAGATAACTGTTCAGTTCCAGGCAGTAAGTACTAAGTAGAAGTCTTTTTTTCTAAAACAAAGCTCGTAGTACAAATTTACAGAACTCTCCCCGATTGTGATAAGAACAGGGGAAAAGAGAAGGGGTGGGAAGTTCAGCCAACCACGCCTCAGCAAGACAGCGCTCGTAGGAGTGCGCAAAGGAGGACGGCTGGCGCATGCGTAGCGAGTCAGAGGGGGGGGGGAGACAGAAAACATCTGAGCATCAAACATTACAAGAGTTTCTTGGAAGAGATTTTAGCACTCAAATTAATTAAGGCTCATTAGTGAAGATCTAGGAACATTACCGCCATCGAGGCCGACCACAGGAAATCCACTCAGCAGCAAAATCGATGAAAGGTAGTAGATACCAAGTGAGATACCCATTCCCTTATCTGAGCTAATACTCATTAGCTCGGCAGACATTTCAGGTTAGATTTTTTTTATGGTCGCAATACCTTTTGTGATAAAAAAAGTTTAAAAAATATATATGCGAATAGCTTGAAAGTTATTGGTTTTATAAAAATTTGTTTCGAATAAAATATTTTTATTATAAATAGATCTACATATTTGTAATGATAAGTAATTTCATATCTCAAATAGTTTTGGAGATATGATAAAAAATGATAATTTACGCATCAGACCGGAGCCCTTAAAGTCATTTTGCCGAAATATTGAGAGTAGCCATTTTGTTTGAATTATTTATAAATGTTTTGAAATCAAATTTAATCAAAATCGTTATAGCAGAGTTTGAGAAAATCAACTTTTTCTGTTTTTGCCCTTCAGTAAAATACCCTTAATTTTAGGGTTTGATATCTAACTCCAAAAATCCTTTGAGGAAACCCTATTAAAGCCCTAGATACCAAGTTTTAGCCCAATCGGTAATATAGCTTATGTTCTAGTTGGAGGTACAAAGTGACAGTCAGACAGACAGAAATTCAAAAAACACTTTTTCGGATTAGAGGGGGGTTGGGGGTGGGGGGGTCATGAAACGTTAAAATTCATCAAAATCTCGAGTTCGTTTTTTTTTGACGCTCACAATACTTTCTCTATCTGTAAGATAGCGAGAAAGTAAAAATGAAAGTAAACCATCTTGACGAGAAATCAAACAGCCCCGCTTCGGTGGCCACATGGTATTACTCTCGCAATAGACTAGACCGCCGATTACGGGGAGATCTAAGTTCAATTCTGATCGGGTTTATTAGGGGTGATTTTTCCTAAGTGGTTTCCCAATCTTTCTCTCCCTCCCTACGCAAATGTGGACACACTTCCTCTAGTTTCAACCTTCCTCATCCCTAGCCCATTAATGTAATTATTGTATGAGCGAGTACCCTGAACGGGTAGTAAGACGAGGTGCTAAAAGAATAATTAAAGACTCCCAAACTATTATTATTATTATTATTATTATTATTAGCACCGTGTCTTACTACCCGATCGGGTTGTACGCACTTACGCTAATGTGTAATGATGGGGTGATTGTGAAATGAAATGGAGGACCTACAGTTTAACATGGAATCCGAACCACGGTGGAGGCCTGGCATTCCCCACATTCACAAGATGTCTTGTCAGAGGTGAAGGAAGGGTTTGGTAATCAAATAAATC
>CABEEJ010005907.1:30088-45033 GCA_901482245.1 Timema douglasi | reverse complement strand
TACAACTCAGGCTATTTGTTTTAGTCACGAAAATGTCCTGTAGGAGTCTTCCTGCCAGGATGTGGATTAAAAAAAAGTCTTTGGAAGCAAATGTCTAACTAGAATAGGAAATAAGGAAAAGGTGCGAATAATAGAGCGTTTGTACTCGTCAGAGGAAGAGGCAAGTGTTATGAGCTGGTGGATAAAGATATTTCACGCGTTAAACTGCTCATTTTATACTGTATCTTTATATTTCGTAGATTGGCGTTCAGGAATTGTGCTGGGAATGCATGATTGCATCAAGCTAAGATGCAACCCGCTTAACATATTGACCATGTCACAGTTGCAGACGGCCAACAACTTCCTGCTGCTCCATCTGGGCGTCGTAGACTCGCTCCTCTGCGCGCTCTTCCTCCTCTTCTCAGCGCCCAGCCTTCTGGGCGGCAAGGGTGCCCCCTCGGCCGGGAGCGGGTGGTGGGGCGAGGCGGGCGCCCCTTGCAGCCTCCACGGCTTTCTCTTCACCCTGCTGCATCCGGTGGCGCTGTGGACGGTGTGCGGGCTCAATTGCGACCGTTACTACGCCATCTCAGCGCCCTTACACTACGCTGCTGTGGTGAGTGTACCCCTCCAGGGGCGTGGGATAGCCAGTGGTGATAACTGTCAGGGGGTTTATGAGTATCTAGGGGTGAGTGTACCCCTCCAGGGGCGTGGGATAGCCAGTGGCGATAACTGTAAGAGGGTTTATGAGTATCTAGGTGTGAGTGTACCCCTCCAGGGGCGTGGGATAGCCAGTGGTGATAACTGTAAGGGGGTTTATGAGTATCTAGGGGCGAGTGTACCCCTCCAGGGGCGTGGGATAGCCAGTGGTGATGACTGTAAGGGGATTTAGAAGTATCTAGGGGTACCCTCCAGACTACCTACTACCCTTGTGTCCACCACTCTCCAGACTACCTACTACCCCTGTGTCCACTACCCTCCAGACTACCTACTACCCCTGTGTCCACCACTCTCCAGACTACCTACTACCCCTGTGTCCACTACCCTCCAGACTACCTACTACCCCTGTGTCCACCACCCTCCAGACTACCTACTACCCCTGTGTCCACTACCCTCCAGACTACCTACTACCCCTGTGTCCACCACCCTCCAGACTACCTACTACCCCTGTGTCCACTACCCTCCTACCACCCATCACCAGAGTGTAACAGTTCTCTCACCATCGTGTATGTTACATTGCTCAGGTCAGTACACGTAAGGTGGCTGCTGGCCTGCTGGCGGCCTGGCTGCTGGCACTGGCGCTCTGTCTACCTCCCCTCTTCCTGGTGGCTCCCTACAGGTACAGTCCTGGACTAGGGGGTTGCGCCCCTGACTTCACCCTGGGCGAGGGGGCTATTTGGTACTCCGCCCTTTACACCGGCCTGACGCTTCTCCTGCCCTCTGCTCTGATACTGGTCTGTAACATAAAGGTAACATAGCACTGTTCTTGTAACATAAAGGTAACATAACACTATCTTGTAACATAAAGGTAACATAACACTATCTTGTAACATAAAGGTAACATAACACTGTCTTGTAACATAAAGGTAACATAACACTGTCTTGTAACATAAATGTAACATAACAGTGTTTTGTAGCATAAAGGTAACATAACAGTGTTTTGTAGCATAAAGGTAACATAACACTGTCTTGTAACATAAAGGTAACATAACATTGTATTGTAACATAAAAGTAACATAGCACTGTCTTGTAACATAAAGGTAACAGAAGACTGTCTTGTAACATAAAGGTAACATAACGTTGCCTTGTAATATAAAGGTAACATAACATTTTCTTGTAACATCAAGGTAACATAACAGTGTTTTGTAACATCAAGGTAACATAACACTGTCTTGTAACATAAAGGTAACATAACACTGTCTTGTAACATAAAGGTAACATAACACTGTATTGTAACATAAAGGTAACATAACACTGTCTTGTAACTTAAAGGTAACATAACACTGTCTTGTAACAAAAAGGTAATATAACACTGTCTTGTAACATAAAGATAACATAACACTGTTTTGTAACATAAAGGATCAAAACACTGTCTTGTAACATAAAGTGTAACATAACACTGGCTTGTAACATAAAGGTAACAAAACACTGTATTGTAACATATAGGTAACAAAACATTGTCTTGTAACATAAAGGTAACATAACACTGTATTGTAACATAAAGGTAACATAACGTTGCCTTGTAACATAAAGGTAACCTAACGTTGCCTCGTAATATAAAGGTAACATAACATTGCCTTTGTAATATAAAAGTAACATAACACTGTATTGTAACATAAAGAAAACATAGCATTGTCTTGTAATAAAAAGTAACATAACACTGTCCTGTAACATAAAGGTAAGATAATCTTTCCCGACGTGAGGAAAACAACTTTCATATTGACAAATTTCGTTAAAACTTCTTCTTTACCTATTCTGGTCCTCTCAGTCAATATTAAACTACTGATGATTTGCAATTCATACATGACATAGGTGGCTTGTACACGCTCTGGTGGTTAAACAATCCAAGGCGTCAGTGTCGCAAAGGACTAGACTGCTTAGGACGGGGAGATTAATCCCAAATAGTTTTCCACGCATCCTCCACGCAGATGCGGGTACACTTTCTCCTTTAAATTCAATCTTCTTCATACTTACCATATTAGCGTAGTAAGCACCTAGTGCGTATAACCCGAATGGGTAGTAAGACGCAGTGTTTAAAAAAAAAGCACCTAAAAACAACGGACACACATACAAAAGCAGCAGTCTCGTCTTGTCTGACTCACCGGTGCCGAAAAGGTTGAGGCTAGAACCCCATCCTGGTGTAAAGATGTGGTAAAATTTGGATATATTTCCTCTAAATTATACCTCCATCATCTATATCCCCCCCCCCCTTGCGGGTAGCCCTTAAGGGGATTACTACGCTGATCACGAAATAATAATAATAAAAAACCTGATTGTTGTCCCCAGGTGCTGATGATCGCGCGATACCACCGCCACCGTATCGCTTCTGCCATCTTCGAGGTGACCCTCTCGGCCCAGGTGACCATCACCCACCAGAGGAACCCCTTCACCCACCCTCCGGTACTGGCCCCACCCAAAATTCGGAACAGGAACGCGCTGGCTACCGTGATCCAACTGCTCGGGTCACTGTTGGTCCTCTACTTCCCCTACTACGGCGTCATCCTCTGGGAGTCCTCCTCGTCGACCCTCCTGGGTCACAAGGTCAACCCAGCACTCGTCACGCTCGCGTCAACCCTCCTCACCTGCTCACCTCCAGTCAACGGGCTCCTCTACGGGATCAAGAGCAAGATCCTGAGGAAAACCTTCCAAAACTACTGGCGGAAACAAATGTCCAAGAGCGAGATGAATCAGGAGATACAGGCTCGGACGCCTTCGGCTTGCGGGTCGAGGAGGCCTTCGTTGACGCCACTGGGGCTCTTCGGACGCCCGGCGTCCACCCATCTCCAGCGCCGGTTGTCTGAGGTGCTCTTGGACCCTCACCGCACGGGAGCCACGAACGCGACCCGGCCAAAGATCCAAAGGATCGCTTCAGAACTCGACTGGAGGCCGACTTCCGGTTTCGCCTTTTCCGACGGAGCAAGCTTCATGATGAGGTCGAGGTCCTACAGGGAGCGCATCAACCAGCCGCACAACAGGGCCGTTCAGTTGTAACACTCTCCAGGTACCTAATCCGGACCCAGGGGAGGTTTTGCCCGCGCTAGCCGCCGATGAACTCGCCAGGAAACTCAAGAACTTTCGCGCCGCCATCATCTCCGATAAAAGCAACGAGGGTTCCTCAGAAGGCGTCAACTCCCTCTGCGACGGGTCGACCCGCAGTGTCGGCAGACCTACCCTTAGCAGCGCCAACCTATTCCTCCAAAGGGTATTCGGCGTGGGTGGCCCTCACGGTGTGGACAGCCCCGTGACAGCTCATTCGTTGAAGAGAGCAGCGGCCATACAGACGGTCCTGGCGTCGACCCCCAGACGTTCGCCCAGGATACTTATCACAAGGGCTTTCTCCGAAGAGAGCGATCACCACACTCCACCCACGCCAGGGTCACCGACACCGGTCACTCCCGGTGACTTTGGACGACAGTACTCGACATCCGCAACCTCCCTGCTAGATCGAAAATGGAGGAAGTATCAGTATAGGGAGCAGCCGCAGATTGACGTCGAGTTTCCAGAGCGTCAACCCCTCAAGATCACCGCATGCACCAGCTCATACCAACAGGATAGCGGAAAGAGTAGTGGGAGCTCCTCGACTGAAGACGAGGAGGAGGACGACGACGCTGAAGACAACGACGATGATAATTCTGACGCCTCGTCAGGGCGCCTCTATTTCTCCCTGGACGCCAATTCAGGGGCGCCTCTGTGCTGCAACGGTGCCTCCAACAGTGACAGCGGGGAAGGTATGACGGTACCGGCGGTAGACGACGACGTAGCTAAGAGGATACCCTCGTCGTACGTCCTGTCGTGGCCGACGACCCGAAGGAATAACAACCCTTGCGCGGGGATGAAACCCCCGGTCCCATCGAGGGTGCATTTGACCAAGAGCTCAGCGGATGTCACGACGGCGAGGGAGTTTGTACTGTAGTGTGCCAAGAAGTTGAGACGGGCCAGATCAGGGTCTAAATTTTTTTATCTTAGGGCGGTCTCACGAACTATTTAGTAACCATCCCCTATGAATGTTATGGTCCGAAGAGACCACTATCCGTACCTTAGAGGGCTCCTCCATACATGATAATGTTCACCCCCAATGTTCATTCCAAGCAGCCCATACGTGCACACTTTGATTGAGGTTTTCTTTAAGGCTCACCGAAAAAAAAATTCCAAGAATAGAATTTTTCTAAATTTATATACAATACTTTACGAAAGGTGTTTAGTGAAGATCTTTATGATAAGTTAATTTTCTTACAAATGTTCGACACCCATCGCGACGGGAGATTTATTTCGCTTTTGAAACCTAGAATTTCCCTCTTTTACTGATGTCCTGTAGACGGCCTTCCATTAATTGGAAAGTTAATATTTGCAGCGCTCTCTGTATTTTTACTAGTTGTGAAATGATGTTTTGTGAGCAGCGTAAGTCACTGGTAGGGCTTTATCCAGATAGTTCCAAGGATCCTTGCGACCGAACCACGCCAAATATACACTTGCCACACGAATTTTAGACTGCATCAGGCCAACACAGGCGTTAACTGTACATTAAGGAACAGTGTTACGATACCAGTGGACCACATTGTTTAAGTCAGTGACTTTTCAAAGCAGGAAAACCACTTTGACCAATTGGGTACGGCAATCAGTGTCTCGGGAACTGATACCTCTATCCCATCATGGATGTGTCCTTTGAGCGTAGCCACGCACGAGAACGCGCGCAGCGGGCAATTAATCTCACCACGTAACCAAGTTTTTGTCCTTATGTTGTTTTTTTTTTATTACGAATGTTTGAATCTAGTCAGTAGAGGTAAGATGCGTCGTATCTAATACTGAGTGCGGTGCAAATAACCGAGACGTCCAATGTAACAAATCGTCAGACAAGAATTCAAATTAATGGTTAAGAGGGAAATGAAGGTGTTTATGGTGATAAATCCTATCACGATAGGAGAATCGACGGTTTAAGGTGTACCTTGCCATATATTTAAAAAAAAAAAATTACTAATGATCATGAGGAACCCACATAAAAACAAAGACTTTTATCGAAAAAGATATTCCACTATCTAGTCATTCGTGTATGTTTTGTGTGTTTGATTTTATTTTAATCTGTGCTGACTATACAACGTGAATGTTCCTATGTGTATTAAAAGAAAAATAGTTTTAAATAAAGATGGGATGCTCGAGTATTATAGTATTAGAATAAAAGTCCGAAATTTAAATTGAACTTGAATCCAAATCTGAAAACCTTGGATCACAATTTGTTTATGTAATCGGTTAATTTTTTAGTTCCTTGAGCTCAAATTAAATAACAAATCACAAAATGAGCACACACACTCTTTTAAAAATCATTAAATCGCTCGAAAAGTGTTCCTCTTTGTTCCTTATAACGTAAAAAAAAAAAAGACAATTGAGAAGCGAAATTAATTTCCAGTGTCACCAAAACTTTTTCAAGAACATTCGCTTTTTTGTGCGCTGCAAATTTCCACCAAAGAAAAATTTCCTCCTTTTTATTACTGAAATAATATTTTCTAAAAGATACTGACTAATTTTGGATTGTGATTATAAAGAAATAATATTTCAACCCATCTTTAGCTTTTTTTGTGTTTGTGTGTGTTGTGTTTTAGTAAATGTTTCAAAGCTCACAGATCACACATAAGTGACATGAAATATATGTTATCACACCGATATATATCAAATTAAATGTATATGTATGTATTCTATTTTTTAGGAATGTATGGCCACAGAAATTTTCTGGAACGTCGGGAGTTGGGATTTAAGGCGGACATCACTCTTCGTGTTGTAGTATATACTTGCAACATTTCAATTACTGCTACGACGACCTTTAGTTTAGGTTGTATCAGTTTGATAGCGCTGAGATAATCTGAATAAACTAAGGATTCAAGGAACACGAGCAAAGATTTTTTTGCAGTTTTTATATAAAAACCCTTTTTTTTTTGTCAAAATAAATCAAATATTTCTCCAGTATATACATAGAGTATAATTTTCTTCACACGATGATATCAACAGTTGTTGAATATCTATCAAAAGTGTCCTGGAAAATTTTATGACAGCTTTTTATCTTCATTTAAAAAAATTCCTCATCTAATGCCACCATACTCATAATAGATATTCAACAACTGTTGATATCACCGTGGGAAGAAAATTAAACTCTATGTTATCTATTTGGCCAAAAAAATATGTTTTTCTATTATTATTTTTTAAATCGCAAACACTGGCCTTTTCTACAGACTCCGTATCCTTAAAGTCCATAAGAGATCAATTCCACACGAACAGATTGTTTCTGTCTACAGAATCTTGAGCCTTCAAGCCTTTATTCCTTATCGCTTCGCAGAGGATGGATCAACTTTAACTTTATAAGGACCAGCCAATCATTTCCAGTCATAGCAAAAGGAAAATATGTGCGCGCGCATCGAAATTAAAGCACCAATGGCGGCGAAAGGATCCGTTGCTATGGAAACGAATACAAAAGGAAATTATAGTTTTTCGAAAGGAGATATTTCAGAAGTTTATTTTCTGAAAAACCCCGTAGCATTTCAGACACAGTTTTCTGAAAAATTATCAAATTTTTCAAGAAAGAGTGGCGTCGCTTTGGTAGGTACAGTAGCCCCATGGCTTCTTTGGTGCTGACTGACAGCTTTGAAAAGTTACCAGACCAAATTATGTATCCATACGCTGGACAATATGATCTGCAAAAACATGTGTTTAGCAGCTGTCACTTCTGACGGTCAAAATTTAGGTATATACCTAAATTTTGACTGTCAGAAGTCAGCTCTGAGCTTTCAGTCAGCACCAAAGAAGCCATGGGGCTACTGTAACTCCCCACAAGTATTCTTTATAAAAAACTGCTTCATGGCTGAAGTCCGCTCGCATCTAGCTCTAAACGGTTTTTATTTCCGAGAGTTCAATTGGACGTTGTCTCCGAATTTCTCATTGGTTGGAACGGTCACGTGATTAACGACATTACCTACTTCTTTGAATTCAAAGCAATTTTGCGAAGCGGGTCGCATCTTAACTTGAAGCACCTGAGCAGTCTAAAGCACAATCACAATTAGACACCAATGTTCGAAATAGAAAGAGAGGGAAGAAAATGAGGAGTTCACCTTGAGAGGCCTCTTGTTTGTCTACTGATAGCACTCCCCCTCTTCCTCTGACGAGTTTACACACTCACTATAGGTACTATTTGTTAGCTAGAAAACATCGACTAGCTTTTTAAAATCACATTTTTCTTGTTTCCTATTCTAGATAGAAGTTTGTTACCACGGACTTTTTTAATCCACATCCTGGCAGGAAGACTCCTACAGGACATTTTCGTGACTAAAACAAATATCCTGGATTGTAGAGGATTTATAAAAAATACGTTTACAAAAAACAACTTGATGGTAAAACTAATAATTTTGTGACATTGTAGAACTATTTTTAGAATTATTTAAGACTTCATGGTTTTTGTTTCAACGTTATATCTTTAAAACTCGCTGAGTAAAACGTAAATTCATTAATACGGGGAAATGCTATCTTGACCTGGCGTGACGTCACAGGTAGGAAACGCCCTTAAGAATACTTACTGTGTGGACGCAATTTTGATTTATAAGTACCATTAAGGACTTAAGGCCCTTGACCCTGTCGAGTGCAAGTCTAAAACCTACTGAGTGATGAAGGGCGGGAGGGTGAAAGGCGTGGGCGTGGCTTCACAACCGACCAAAGTATCCTTCCGCGCCAACAAGAACAGATGGATCAAGGAAACCGTAGATGGCGATAGCTACCGGGCAGGTTTTGCGGAAATGTAAGTTTTCTCGAGAACGAGTGAAATGTTTATGTTAATATTTTCAACACTCCTTCTAAGATACTGTATCGATGTTTATTAATTGTTAGATTTTCTGATTTTTTGTTTTGTTTTGAAGCCGGCAGTTTTCGATTAAAAAATGTAAATTGTATCGATATTCGATCACTGTTAAAATTATAGAGGAGGTGTATATAAAAAGTATAACTTAATCAACATGCTTATATTCTTGAACAAACCGTTTCCGAAAAGAAAATTGCAAAACAATAAAAAATTCTTGAAGAAAACCGTTTGTTCCCAAGACTCTGCATTTCCACGCCAAATGAAAAGGACAAATTACCTTAAGGACTATACGGACTCTGTATATGGGGCTCAACCATTTTGGGTGTTTTAGTTATTTGGTTTAAGCAAGGAATATAGTTCGGATAGTCCCCCCACATATTCCTGTATAATCATCCTAATATTTTTAGCCAATTATTTTCACCGAAACCTTTTAGTTCCCTTTGTTGCAGTTTGGAAGTGCTGAGGCCATCTTATCAACCTATCTAGGAACGCAAATAGTGGCCTATGAAGAAAAAAAAGATCAAAATAAAAAAAAAATATTTCCTAGATTAAATGATAAATGAACGAAATAAAATATGTGTGATGTAATCACCATTCACCCAGAAATATAGTAGTCTTACCTTGACGTGTTACAGTATGGCCTTGTGTTTATAAACTAAGCCATAGTGGAACCATGCAAAGGTAAGCTTGCTATATTTCAAGGTAAGCGAAAGTCACTTAAGTATGTTGTAGCGATAGTAATAAATTAAAATATATTTGTTATGTTTTGTAAGCAAACCAATGTGAATTCGAAGTAAATCGTAATATTTTTATCGTGAAATAATATTCTTGTAAAAAATTATATATATATAAAGAAACACAAAAATGGAAATGGTATATTTTTGCGTTGGGGGTGATTCACCCGTTGATAATATTGTGATAAGAATTACCAATGAGCTATTAATGTTATAAATGGTGTTGTTAGGCCTACTTGAAATCAAACAAGAAAATAAATGTATTTTTTTTATTGTTAAATACATAAATTACCTTAGTCTACTTGGATGGTAGCTCAAAAAGTTACTAGAAATAGTTCCTAATGTATCCTTACACCAACAGCTGACATCTATCACTTTGGATAACTGTAATGAAAATAGATGGTAATATGTGAATGTGATAACTAACCACAGTAATTTAGGCCAATATTATTTATATATTTATTTGAGGTTGGGCACCAAACTTGTTTATAGTTTTATTTCACTTCACAAATTTCTAACGAACATAGCTTCAAAATGGCGACCAACGAATTTAAACCATGTGATTGAACTTGATGGAAACAAGTCTTTTACAATGTTGCACCCAAGTAGTGGTTACGAATAATTTATTCAAAAATACGATAAAATAATCATAAAATAATTTTTTTAATATTTTTTTAAAAAAGGACAAGTATTTTCTCTTTTCCAAGTAAATACGATGTCTGTATTAAAAGGTATTAATGTATGCACTATATTACACATTATTGATAACATTCCAAAACAAAAAAATAAGTACTTTTAATTATTATTATTATTATTATTACAATATTATTTCGGAGTGGGTAAAAAGAAATTATTAAAAGTAATGAAATAGTATGAGAAAACTTAAGTTTACGTTATTTTTAAATGTAAAATATAATACGTAATTCAAAAACTTAACATCAATAACAAAACAGTGATCTTTTACAAGTGTTGGCAACCCAAAACCTAAACCTATGATTTTTGAACTGTCATCCAGGTAATAACCTTTCATGAACATAATATGTTGTTACAAAATAATTTTAGGCTATGTGTAGAGATGGGCTGAATCCTATATTTCTAGAATCTAAATCTCGAATCTCGAATTCAAAATTTTCTTTCAAATCTCGAATCCAAATTTGAATCCTCGAATCTTCAATAGTAAATTTTTAGTATGTCAAAAAAGTTGAAAAGTATATTTTTAAAAAGGCAAACAAATTGACATTTTAGAAGGATTGGCACCACTGTTTATTTGTCATTTCTATACGTTTCAAGAACAAAGAATATATTAAACAATCAATTATGTTTCTGTAAAAAATTTTTTTTTAAAAAGTGATGATTTTGTTCTTTTATTTTTTACATAAATGAAGCTAAATTGTCATTTTTTTTCTAATTATATGAATCTACGTAATTTCTGAAAAATTGCATTTTGAGCTCAATCCAAGGCTTTTATATTAAGGATTCGAGATAAAAAAAAAATTGCGAGTTCTCGAAACTCAAATTTCTCGATTGCCATAGGATTCGGGCGTCCCATCTCTAGTTATGTGTATATTTTTAGAAAACTACTATGGTTATTTTATATATTGTGCTTAAAAGAGTTACTATTACCATTAATTTATAAATTTATCGGTACAATTTTAAATACAAGGGTTATTAACGGCTTGATATAGGTGGTGAAGGGTGTTTTTAAAGGTAGTGCTCCTACATTCTCATGGAGAAGAGACGGAAAAAACTATAAATCTGAGACTCTAACCTAAACGCTCTATCACTGGCAAACTAGTATTTTGCTAACCTGACGCTTTAAACCACACGACCCCCAATGCAGTTAATCCATAAACCTTTTAAGGTACAAACCTGTTTTTATATATAAATCAGCTAAAAGTTTTGAGTTTTATATAATTCCTTTAAAATTGAATAACCGCGCGGGCTTAAAGCGTTAGACTCTCGTTGAACAGAGTCACCGTTCATGGTTGAGGTCCGGGTTCGATTACCTGCCGGGTGTCCCCAGTAAAGTGGATTTCCTTCTTATACTCTATTCGTACTAATGCGGGTACATTTTATCCAAGTAACCTATACAAACCTTGTCTTTTATATTATGCCGTTAATAATCCTTGTGTTTAAACTAAAAATATATATATTATTTTATATTGAGATTCTTAATTACAATAATTTATTTTTAAATATATTTGTGTTGACGATATTTTATTGTTAAGTGATAAATTAATATATATATATATATATATATATATACACACGCAGTATGAATAAGATAAGGGGTGATTTTCTGTATGTAGAAAACAAAATGGCGTAATCTGTGATCCAGCAGTGAATTAATTCGAGCCTTCAATAAAGCGAGCGCATTTAACTGTTCATATAGTTACAATTTTTATGGAATGAATTTAAAGCAAGGCGTTTTAAAAAAATGTAATTCTAAGCACATTTTTATACCTAAGGAAATAATGTAAACTGAAAAATATATACAGGGTGTGGCGGAAACAATTAGACGAACTGTGTGGAGGAGAGAGAGAGAGAGATGGTCAACGTGCTGAGGTTTGTCTGACGTCCGGTAGAGCTCACCTGAGTGACGTCATCGTCAAAAAAAAGTGAAAAATATAATATGTAGTTTTCTTTTATTTAGCTAGTGAATATTTACTTTTCAATTAAAGTGTTAATTGATTACCAAACCCTTCCTTCACCTCTGACAAGACATCTTGTGAATGTGTGGAAAGCACCCAGGCCTCCACCGTGGTTCGGATTCCACGTTAAACTGTAGGTCCTCCATTTCATCTCACAATCACCCTACCATTACACATTAGCGTAAGTGCGTATAACCCGAACGGGTAGTAAGACGCGGTGATAATAATAATAATAATAAAAATAAAATGTTAATTTCCAAGTTACTCATTGTTTCTGCTCCACCCTGTATTTTGATACTTTTTGTTTTTTGTTAACAGATTTGTTATAATTTTTATTTTTTATAGTACAGAATTAAAGTGTATAACTGTCACAATGTCAAAAAGCATTTAAGTGGTTTTTTTTTTAAATATATATTAGTACATTCAGGGGTGCACTGGGTAAATGTAAAATGTCCTGACCTCATGATTTATTTATTTTTTGATGGGGGGGAGTCGAAGATTTATATAAGTTTATTTCGCGATTTAGAAAAATACATTGTTAGCATTGGATATATCTACAGTCTTCAAATACTTACAAGGGATTTTTTTTTTCCCAAAAGAAAGAGAAATACCTTTCATTGAGATGATGGTGGGGGAGACTTTTTGTTTAAGGGTATTAATGATGCGAAAACATTAACAGCCCCCTCCCCTCTTTGAACACAGACAATGTTGGCTCGTGTATAGTCACTGCGGAACTGCAGCACCCCCTATTTACATTTGATATTATCGATAACATTTTATATAACAAGTCCTTTTTTCTTTAATTCTTTCTTTATTTTTGTAGTACAATATATATTCTTTAAGCTTAATGTCAGTACTTCAGTAGCAATACCCCAGTTAATGAAAAAAATACTAAAATCTTTGTATGGAACTGTGAGATTCACAGTGCCAGTGACGTGGCGTTTGACTTCTGTGCGCATCCGCACATAGGAGGGAGGAGGGGGAGGAAGGAGGGACTGCCAGGTAGAGAGAGCACTGTTGCTCTCGCAGTGCCGGCTCTGGCGTGATGGTGGAAGGAAGTTTTTTTTTTACTCAGCGTGTGTTGTGCTTAAAAACCGTGTACCATATTCTTGAATGTGATAAAGTGTAGAAGAGTGTAGAGTTAGATTATTATTATGCTTCCAGCTATTCTATTGGGTTCTTTTTTTTTCGGTTCTTTTATTTAACAAAAAGACTAAATGCGCTTGAAGTACTTTCAATGGAGAAAAAATTCCTCAATTGTCATCCAGAGATCAAGGAGAAAATTATTGAACATTTTTGCGCAAATTGTATTTTCCCGATTTTTGTTTCTCATTGGCAGAGCTTTGTTATTTAGTTGAGTCATAAAATTATTGTGTAAATATCAAGTTTGTACTTAAGTTTGTAGTTATGTCTTAAAGAAGATTTTTGATTGAGTTACCACCAGCTTTAATTGTAAAATGTACAAAACTAGGCCGACCTATCATGACTAATCTAGCGCTAGTGTTCTGGGGTACTATCCAAGGTTCATCTATTAGAAACGAGGTAATTTACGGAAGCCATTGTTGTTTAAAATTTATACACGAACTAACGTATTCCTTTTATTTTAAAATCTAATGAATTTGGAATGAGCTTCTTTAAGTTATTTAAGTAACAGAATTTGAAATTTGTTCATCCGTGTACCAATGCACCCCTGAACAAAAACAACAACAACACAACAATGGTTAATTATTAAGTGAATTTTAGTGGAGAGAGAATACTGTGTTTTATCACAGGGTAACTTATTTTTTTTTAACAATTTCATTCACTTTTTTAAAAAATAAAAAACTTTTATGTTATTTTATTACCTAAACTAAATCGTAACAATAGTTTTTAAAGTAATGAATCAAGTGAGATATCTTTATTAACATTTTTATCTATTATTAAGTTTTAACTTAGA
This sequence comes from Timema douglasi, assembly GCA_901482245.1. Classification (NCBI taxonomy): domain Eukaryota; kingdom Metazoa; phylum Arthropoda; class Insecta; order Phasmatodea; family Timematidae; genus Timema; species Timema douglasi. The sequence continues at coordinate 31,185 of CABEEJ010005907.1, read as the reverse complement.
TTCTGATTTCGCATCATTTGCAATTTTTTTTTTCCCTCCAAAGCATCCGACCGGACTTTAAAGGCGGGAGTTCAGTAAGACGCGAGAGAATTCATGGTTTTTGCAGTTTTTTTTATAACAAGTGACTTTTTTTGGTCAGAATAAATCAAATACTGCTCCAGTAGAAACAAAGAGTTTAATTTTTTCCCCATGGGTGATATCAACAGTTGTTGAATATCTGTCATGAACATAAGATAAGAAACTTTTTTTAGATGAAGAGAAAGATTTGTCATTTACATTCCAGGACACCCTTGAAAATCTTACGATCTCTTAGTGGGGGGGACGGGGGGTGAGGTGGTCGAAAATTCTGAAAGAAAAAAAAAGCCTTATGTAATTTAAGTATAGTCCCCTTTTAAGATCCGAGAGTTAAGAATCGAGGCACCCAAAAAAAAATCGTATCGTAAAATTAAGGTAGATTCTCAAATGTCAGTGTGTAAGGGTGAGCGGGGGAGGGGGGGGGGGCAACAAACACATATACTTCCCATGTAATTCGTAAACGCTTGGAGACATGTTAGTTTTTTAAACGAGAAAGTGTTTTGTTTTTTTTACTAAAATACTTTATAAACATATCATCAAAAAATTATATTTTTGATAGCGTGTTAAGCTGGTCTTATATTCATACATAACGCATAACGCATATATAATAGCAAATAATAATACATTGCGTACAGTTTATATTTCATAGTAAAAAGTACGATTTATAATGAAACTTACTGGATAAGTTCTAACTAGAATCAATTATTTTTTTTTATATATAAATTGGATTAACCTCTCTGCTGTACTAGATAAGGCCTTTAAAAATTCTTCTAAATGGTTACTCTTAAATAATTAACCTAATTTAAGTGGGTGTCTGTAATTTAATGCCAAATGTAAGACGTGGTTAAATGTTGTAGACGAATGTGTGAAAAAGAGAAACATTAATAGTTGTAATAATAAAAGAGCATGTATGACTCGGTGTATGGATGTTGAAGGGAGTATACAAGGACAGGGAAGTGTGGAGAAAGTTAGTGAGGATGTATGGATGTTGAAGGGAGTATACAAGGACAGGGAAGTGTGGA